>PVIH01014541.1:0-53326 GCA_004025045.1 Sigmodon hispidus | reverse complement strand
GGAAAAAAAAAATTCAGAGGGAAAGATGAACACAAAGAAAATATAGGTGTAGCAATCTTATTTGTATTTCTTCCCTTGATAAGCCATGCTTATCATTCTTATCCTCTGTATAGTTATTGTTAACTCTTCCACATTTTAAATTCTTTTTACTGTGTTTTTTTTTGATAAATACAAAATAAAGAAGGAAGAAAAAAAAAGAAAAAGAAAATAAAGTGTGGCCTCAGGTAAACCTTTGTTTAGCTTGCTTGGAAATGTTCTATCCTTCATTGAGTCTGTGTAACATTCTGATACAATCTCACAGGCTTTCTGGCCCTCAGCAGCTACACCTGTTTCTCAGGGCTGGCTGGTGATCCTTAGTCACAGAGAACACATGTATATAATGGATCCACTGGTGTTTTTGTGCACAGAACTGGCAATGCAAAGGCCAGTCTATGCAGCTCAGCCCTTGGAGAAATCTATTACTGTTGCATTCCACCTCAGCTTGGCTGATAAACGGCTTGAAATGAACAGGTGTAGCTATTGAAATCACTGCCCTAATTTTATGTCAAGCATAAAGCCATCAGATTATTTTAATGATCACACAAGAGTTAAAATGAAAGTTAGAGGTGCAAGAAAGTTCACCGTTAATTTCAGTTTGCAAACAATCTTCCTCTGCTGCAAATGTGAACGAGCACACTTAAATTTCTGTTTAAATTTGGAAGGCCAGGGAGAGAATCCAAGCATTTAACCCACCATGTGGCTTGCCTTTTCAACTCAGGGTGCACTTGGGTTTCAAGCCAGTACACAGTGAGCCTCTAGGCTGCTGAGTTATTTTTAGGGCACTGATGGTACTCTCCAAATGTATTGGATGACCGCTCTTGATGACAGTTATCCTGGTGATGTTGCTGTGGTCTAGGCAAAGGGCACAGTGGTGGAAATAGCCTTGAATCCCAGGATAGGAGGCATGGGGCCTGGTCCAGACAGCTATTAACCAACTCCCAGAACATGTTTGGTTTTCTCGATTAGGAAGCACAAATATAGGGCTAGGGGCACAGCTCAGTGATTTCACTCAGTGAGTGTTTTCATGTCATGGGCAAGGCACAGGCTTTCTCTCTGGCAAAAGTGGGGCATTAGAGGGACAAGAAGGAACAAGAAATGTCCATCCTAGAATGAAGACAGCTATCCCCACTTTGTTTAAAAATGTCTTTTGGTTACCCCAAATTTAGGAGACAACCCTATGCTTATAGTTGAGTGCCATTTATTTCCTTTCTAATGTAAACTATTCAAGGTCATCCTGCCAAAGCTATGTTTTCTCTGGTAACAATGGAAAGGCCTATTTGTTATAGAAAATTACAGCAAGATACACACAGGAGAAAATCAAAGGCACACACAATTCTTCCTTTCAGAATAACTATTGACAATTTAGAGCAATCGATTCTGAGCTTTTCCTGCATACAAATAACACACAAGACAGTGTACAAACATTCATTTCATTGTATACTCTATATTACCATCAGCTGTATTTTTTAAAAAGCCTTATAAAATGAAATGTTTTTCCTTATCATAAAATGCTTTCTGAAATTAATTTTAAGTATCATTTTATCACATTAGTGCTCTGACGTTTATTTAAGCATTTTTACTTCATTGGGTATTTATGTTTTATTGATTATTACAAAGGACTAAAAAAATCAATATCCTTATGCATAAGCCTTCATATTTATCTTTAGTTGCTACTTAAGATTGAATCCATAAGGGATTTTTGTCTTGCTCACAGTTTATCTTCACTGCTCAGATATTTGTCTAACGAGTGCACTCTTACAAGCCCCTATATTATATTGAAGGGTATGCCCCTATATTATATTGAAGGGTATGCCCCTATATTAGATTGAAGGGTATGCCCCTATATTAGATTGAAGGGTATGCCCCTATATTAGATTGAAGGGTATGCCCCTATATTAGATTGAAGGGTATGCTCATATTTAGAGTTTTTGACACATAATGTGAAATTGTCCTCAGTACACTTTTTCTTTCGTAGTTTTTCTTTAGTGTCTTTTTTCCCCTTCTTTCTTCCTTCCCTGTCTCCCAGTCTCACACCTTCTTTCCTTTCTTCCTAGACAGGATCTTATGCACGCAAGGCTGCTTACAAACGCACGATGTAGCAAATGATGTTGAACTTCTGATCCTAAGATTGTCAAGTGCAGAATCAGGTCAGGCTTCAAGCATGGCAGGAGCATGAGGTCATCTGTCACCCGACACTGTCCCCTCCTAGCCTGCTTTTGCTATTCTCTGATTGGTTTGTCCTTAACCGGATCTCTTCAAGGTAGGTTGGGACTTTGGGCAGTGCCAGGGCACAGGCTATTTTGTTCAGATACAACAGGAAAGTGTAGGCTGAGGACAAGCAGGTCAGATGTATACAAATAACCTAAGTCTGACCTTCCTTTGGGCTCCACCCCTTGACATTTTAAGTTCAGTCTTGAACCAGTCTTAGAGGTCAAGGTCAAATGACTGTTAATTGCCTAGACACTGGACTCCACAAATCTTCCCATTCCGATAAAAATCCTTGACCCTCCCAAAGTGCAGTGACCTCTGATGACTCAATCCTGGAATTGAAGGTGCCATACCCCACTAGACTTACTGTTGGGAGATCCCAGCTTCTTTGATGCACAGAAATAGCAAACTAAATGCTTTGGAAAGAGAAAAAAATACATTAGAAGTTTGCATTGAATTTTAAAATTTTACTTATTTTCTTGGTTAAAAATGTACTCATTGCTTATTTTTTCATCCAAGTGTATTTCTGGACCATTTGTTATTCTTTTTAAAAACTGCCTATTTTTTTAAAATGGAGTTTGGTAATGATTTGTAGAAATCTGTGGATATGTGGTCAACAGGGTAGATTGTAGGCCACCTTTGGTCTCCACTTGAGGTTGGTGACTAAAGCAGCATGAATTATGGATGCATGGTCATTTGGTATCCCCTGGTTAGGCACTCTGCCTCTGATAGGACACAATATCATGCCAGGAGCTATGTTTCAAAAGCTGTATCATTACCTGTTGAAACCAGCACCCCATTATCCTGTATTCCCAGAAATCTGTACTGTGTTTCATGTAGAAGAATGCTCCTTAATATGTTAGTATGGTGGCTCCCGAAGGAAGCAACTATTAGGAGGTGTGGCCTTGTTAGAGGAAATGTGTCACTGTGGGGGCGGGCTTTGAGATCTCTTTCTCAAGCTTCCCTCAGTGTGACAGTCACCTGCAAAATGTAGCACTTCAGCTCCAGCACCATATCTGCACGTCTCCATGTCCCCTTCATGGTCATAATGGACTGAATCTCTGAAACTATAAGCAAACCACCCTCAATTAAATGTTTTATTTATAAGAGTGGTATCTCTCTCTTCACAGCAATAGTAAACTCTAATTAAGACGGTCAGATAACATATTTCCCATCACTTTTACCTCTAGTAACACACAGTATCTCATGGTGTCTGACCCAAGTGATAGTATTTGGCATCACAGCCTAGATTTGATGTGCTCCTTTTTCTTGCTTTTGACTCCTTGAAATCTTGTAGCTTTTCAAGTTGTCTGTTGCATGGATAAAGGAATTATTCTTGGACATAAAATATCTAGCTTCATAATCCAAAAAGACCCTACCAAGCACTGTGCTTTTTCCTTAGAAGGTAATAGATACAAACATGTTTTGCTTTATTTTAGAAGGGGCCTCTAAAATTTTCCTGATGTTGTCATTTCCTTGACAGTTGTGGGGTTTACCTCTACTTATCTATATTTTCTCTAAAGCCATGTATTTCCATTCGTGCTTCTTCTTCTTCTTCTTCTTCTTCTTCTTCTTCTTCTTCTTCTTCTTCTTCTTCTTCTTCTTCTTCTTCTCTGACACCCTGAAGGTCTGTTAGATGTATTTTAGACATATAATATGTAACCATGAGGGCACAGACAAAATGTAGATGGGTTCTTTTCCATAAGATTCCAAACCCCTCTGAAATTGCAGAAGCATAATTTTCACTCCATGTGGTCATAACAATATCATATTTCTGTAGACTTCCACAGTGGTTACCCATTAGGCTTTGCATCTAGTACTCTAAGATTTTGAAAGCCCACATCCACATCTGCAGACTTTCCCAGATCCCTCTAACAAGCTGGTTTCAAAGTCTTTGAACAACATGGTCATGGCATCACAGCAATGTCCTCATTTCTGTTATCAGTTTTATATGTCAGTCAGAATGTTTGTCATTATGGCAAATACCTGAAAGAAATCATTTAAGAGACATTTTTTTCTTACTTCTGTTTCTGGTCCATGGTTATTTGGGCCCATAGTTTAGAACCTGAACTGAGGCAGACAAATTACAGCAATAAGGAGCAAGTGGGCAAGGATGCTCATCTTGTGACAATCATGAAGCCGAATGAGGGAGATGCAAGAGTGGAGGACAGGGTCCACCCTTCCAGGGCATGCCTCCAGTGAGCCCATCTGCTCCTTTTTTACCATCTCCCATGGTTTCATTATATCATGGATCTAGCAAAAGAATCAATTAGTTGATGAGATTACACCCACTAGGACACAGTCATTTCTCCAAGGCCTACCAGGTGTTAATAGTCTAACTGATACCTGAGCATGTGAGGGATAGTTCTACTCAGACCACAGTGACTGTTTAACTGTTTCATGATTTGACCTTGGCTGTTACTTTGCCTAATGGTTTCTTTTCCCATTCTTATTTCCTTCCCTTGAAAAAAAAAAAAAACAAAAAACAAAACCCAAAGTCTATCCAGACTATTTCAATAGTTCCCTGAGTATACTGGCACTATGCTCATCTTTATTCTTGAATTTTCCTGTCTCTGACTTTCAGGTTGACAGTTTTACTGACCTATTTTTAAGAACAGCAATTCTTTCATTTGCCACCTCTAGTTTTCCATTAAAGTGAATCAGTGATTTCCAAACTTTAGTAATATTTCTGCAATAGAATCTTTATAGTTTAAATCTTCATTTCTTTGCTAAGACTACATGAGACCCTGACTAAAAACCATGGAGACCATGTTTTAAAATACATTAAATAAAGTAAGCAAACTACCCTCAAATTAAAATTTTTTATCTATCTATCTATCTATCTATCTATCTATCTATTTATTTATTTATTTATTTATTTATTTATAAGAGTTGCTGTTGTCATGCATCTCTTCACAGCAATTGTAGACCTAACTAAGACAGTCAGGTAATATCTTTTCCCACCACTTATACCTTTAATAACACAAAGCATTGCAGAGTGTCTGGCCCAAGGGATAGCACTCGGCATCACAACCTGGATTTGATATGGCCTGCATCGTCAATGCCTACTAAATCAATATCTGAATCATCTCAGAAATTGGTTCTCATCAACCACTTTAGCTGACTGGAGAGTACAGCTATCAATTTCTTAGCATTTCTAATTTTATTTTTAATTGTTGAAAAGGGCCTTTGGCAATTGGTATTGCATTTTTTAATCATTGTGATGCTTCTTTTGTGAACATTGACTTTTGGGTTAGGCAGTAGTTAGGCTGTTGCTGTAGACATATGAGGGGTTGTTGTAGACTTGTTAAGGCTGTACTTTCTAAGCATCCCCCAAGTTCTGGTAATTTGGCAGGAATCAAGATACAAACACTTTGTCCCCTGAAGATTTTGTCTGAGCATGTTTTTAGTTCTTTTGAGATAAATCCAGAGCAGACCTTGGACTAAAATGTAGCCCTTAATACCAAAGTACAATTTTTGGGCATCTTAGTTGGCTTCTAGGATGCTAATATTATAATTAATTATATACAAGGTCATTTCAATGACTCTAAATACTTATTTGACCTCTTGTAAGTTGTTTTTTCATGACAACTACTCTATGTTAATCTTTAGAATGGATGGCCCTGTATTGATACAGCCCAACCCACAATACTTTATAGAGGAATCCACATATATCTGGTGCATCACTCCTGCATTTTGGCTCCCTTATCTTGCCCTGATAGGAACACATTATCTTTTCTTGTCTTTTTGTTTTGTTTTGTTTTTATTAAACAAACCAAAGTCAAATGGATTTATGGCTATAACTCAGTTGGTAGAGTACTTTCCTAGGACTGAAAGAGCCTTGGGTTCAATCCCCAGTACCCTATAAACA
Organism: Sigmodon hispidus; assembly: GCA_004025045.1. NCBI lineage: Eukaryota > Metazoa > Chordata > Mammalia > Rodentia > Cricetidae > Sigmodon > Sigmodon hispidus. Next base: position 47,208 of record PVIH01014541.1, on the reverse strand, counting down.
GGATATAGTGGTTCACACCTGTAATCCTAGCACCCAGGAAATTGAAGGTGGAGATATTTAAGGCCAGCACTGGATGTATAGTGAGTTTGAGGCCAGGCTGGGTTATATGAGACTCTGACTCAAACATCACTACAAACAATAGAAATACACAGCCTTGACTTGTGGGGTTTAGGGGTGACAATGTATATTCACAAATGTGCCTAAACACAACACCTCAATACTGTCTAGTGTTAGTGTGATTTAGGAAGAATTAGTTACAATGACATTGATTAATCTTTCTGTGGAAAAATTCAAGTTCAAAAGTTTATTAAGAACATTTGCAGCTGTATTTTGCTATGGTAGATTTACAGTCTGTGCTGCTAAGCTATCTGAGAAGAAGGAACCTCAGTTGAGAAAAGGCCTCTATCATATTGACCTGTAGGTATGTCTGTGGATCATTTTACTTAATCAATGATTAAGGACAGAGGAGAGCCCAGCCCACTGTTGGGGTACCACTCCTAGACAGGTAGTATGGGTGAAAGGTTAATGACCTCTGGTGAACTGAGACATTCCTGACTCAGTATATTGATAAGAACACTTGCCTGACAAAAACGTCCACATAGTACTGAAAACATCTGCAAACATTTAGGAGCTAGGAAAGTCCTGACATAAAACTCAACATGAGACCCTCTGTTGGTATTTAGGATAACCCTGAGATTGATCTTCAAATTGAACTTTTCATCCGAAAGGTTCCCCCTTTCTGCTCCATAAAACCCCAAAGTCAACCATGCCTGGCCTAGTCTCCACCCCATGGGGAGAACGCTGCCTCCATTTGTTCTAATAAAGCACAAGCGGCTTCTGCTGAGGTCTGTTTCCCTTTCTTTCATTTCTACACCACCTCCATCAGCTCTGATCTAACATTGGGGTGGATGAGAGAGAAAGCTGAGCAAGCCACAGGGAGCAAGCCAATAAGCAGCACCCCTCTATGGCCTCTGCATCAGTTCCTGCCTCCAGATTCACGCATTAAGTATAGTCGGAAGGGTCTCGGTTCTGCCTAGCCCTGAGGTCCAGACCAGCAACCACTTAGTCCAAAATAACCACATATGGGCTTATATTAATTAAAAGCTGTTTGGTCTATGACTCAGGCTTATTACTTGCTAAATCTTATACTCTAAGTTAACCCATATTTTTATTAATGTTTGGCCATGTGGCCTGGTACCTTTTTGCTCAGTGTATCATTCTCATCCAGCTTCCTCTGTGTCTAGCTGACATCTCTCTCTGCTCTTGGGCTTCCCAGAATTCTCCTAGTCTGACTGCCCCACATCTACTTCCTGTCTAGCTGTTTGGCCAGTTAGCATTTTATTAAACTAATATTTGCAATGACAAATATTTGCAGTGTACAAAAGCATAATCCCACAGCAATTAAGTTCCTGCCCTGACTTGCCTTCATGGTAAGATACAATAAGACCTTTCCTCCCCAACTTGCTTTTGATCCTACTGTGGTGTCACAGCAGTAGAAAGCAAATTAGGACACAGCCCATCATTAACTATGCATATCTGGAGTGTGCAATCTGAGAATTCTTATCCATGCATCTGAGTTCTTGTGTACAAGTATATGTACACAAAGCTATTACCTCAGTCAGGATCACAGACACTTCCAAGATTTCCAGTACTAACCTGTATCTCTTTATACCCCTGCCCTCTGCTCTAATTGATCTGCTTGTTGTAACTATGGATTAGTTGATTTCTAGATTTAATATAGAAGGAATGTAGTCATGCCTCTTTTATTACCTGATTCTTTTCAGTACAATATTGTTGAAGTTCACTTACGTTGCGTGAGCAGTTTGTAACATTTTGATTTTGAGTCTTAATCTCTTGTGTTGGTCATAGTACAATATGCTTTTCCATTACCACCTACAAACATTTTATTTAGTTTTATTCACGTTTAAAACAAATTTGAAATCAGACAGTGGGCTCATAAAACAATTTCAGTACTGGAGAGTCTGAGGCAGGAGAATTGTCATTAGTTTGAGGTCATCCTGGGTTATAGAGTGAGTTCTAGACCAGCTGGGCTACTGGGTGAGATGTAGTCTCAAGAAAATAAAACATCCCCCACCTCAAATCAGCAACTACGTTTTATGCACAAAAATGTGTGCATATCTTTTTGTTACTTTTTGACAAATTCACCAAGTGATTAAGTTATTAGATAAGGCTTGTATAATTAACATTTTAAGAAACAGTAAAACATGTGTATAAGCTTTAATGAGTTATATTTATTTTTCATCTTCGTTATCTTCAAATCTTTTAAAAATTTTATTTTGCCTTATAAAAGCAGTCCTTTTGTCAGTTCACCAGCACTTGGAAATTTCTTAGTTAGCTTTCTGTTTTCAAGTTATTTTTTTCTTCTTAACAGCAAAAACAAAATTTCTGATTTATAACCCTTTATCATTTTAGAACTGTAGATTTTTCCCCCTTGCCCAGAAATGTTCTTTTTTAATGAAATAGTCCACATGGGTGTGACAATAATATTCATCCTACACTTACCATTCTAGCACTCTCATGGTGGGCTAATTTAGGCTTGTTTGTCCCGAATTTCTACAATTTAATACTAGGGATGTTCTTGGTTCACCCTTCAAGCTACTAAGAACAAGGTCTTAAAATCTCCACCAGAATGTGTTGTCTGCTTCTTTTTAGTTTTGTCAATTTTTGCTTCATGAGTCTTGAAGTTGTGGGTTTGTTTGTTTTGAGGCAGGGTCTCACACATATCTTTAGCTGGCCTAGAACTTATTGTGTAGGCCAGTCTAGCCTCATACTCACAGAGATCTTATTGCCTCTGCTTATCGAATGCTATGATTAAAGGTATGTGGCACTGTGCCTGGCTAAAACTATATTATTAAGGGTATAAGACATATATTCCTTCCCTCCTAGTTTGATCTTTTATATTGTTATGAGACATCTCTATCTCATATCAAATTATTTTGCTTTAAATTTCATATTGTATGATATTAACAGAGCCAGCTTTAGGTTAGCTCCGACAATTATTTTCTACTTATATTTTAAACTGAATTGTCTTTATGTGTATTGTAACATCTGATAAATTTGCCTATCTTTATTCAATTTGAAATTATTTTGCATGTGTTTTAGATTGCCTAATTTTTCTAAGTTTATTGTTAGTACAGCTTGATGGAAGTCTACCAGCGTGTTTTCTGTTTTCTCCACCTGTCCTGTTTTAGTCCTCCCTTCCTGCCATTATCCTTCCTCTATAACTTCTTCCCTTAGAATTATCTCTATTCTTGCTATTTTAGCAATTGTGAATAGCATTCAGAACTATTCCAATCTACTTTTAATTAGCAGTAAGCTTTAGCACCCCCTTGCTTGTTTTGGTTTTGGCCACTTTATTGTATATATGTTTTATTTTAAAAAATATCCCACACCACATAAAACTTTGTTAGTATTGCTTTACAATTTTATCAGTCTCTTGCTGGCCCACACAGTTACCCCTTCACGGCTCTCTGTACTCGTCTTTCAGTAATTATGTTGCTGTAACTTGAAGAATGTCGGTAAACACTTTCTTTAGAACTAGTCAGTCTTCGTTTGGTTCATGTGCTTAGACTATTGTGTCAAAAGTTTTTATACTGTTTTCCTTTATTCAAATGTCTTCCCTGGTACATGTCTGGAATTTTAGGCCACCAGTTCCCAGCCAGCTCCTATCTTTGTCTTCTTTTTCCTCCACTCCCCTTTCTTTGCTATGCTGGGGCTCAAATCCAGGGCCTTGCGGTGTTAGATGAGTGCTTTCCCATCGTGCTACATCCCCAATCTTATTTCTTTTGGTGCTACAGAGATGATGTACCTCCGGCACTCTGAGCCAAAGCCAGCCGGTATTTTCTCAGCCCTTCTTTAAGCGTAAGGTGTGTATTTTTGAAACTGCTTTTTAAGGCCTATTCTTTGTCTCTTTTGTTATCAGCTGCCTCAACCATGCAGGGCTCAGTGTGGATCCAGTTATGTTCTTCCTGTGTGTGTGTGTTTGGTTGAAATTTAGAAACTTGAATATTTTAACACATTAACAAACGAATGTCAGTATTATTTTTTTTCTGAGTCTCATATCTTTAAATACTTTCAACACTTTATTCTCTCTTTCTTATTGAGAAGAAACATTACACTTTGAATCAAGTTGTGTCTACAGCTGCATCCTTTAGCCATGGCGTTGACCTCTCCAGTTCTCTGTCCATGCCATTTCTTTTCTTATCCCATGCTGTCATTTGGCTATTTCCATCATCCTATCTTTGTACTCACCAAGCCCGTCTTCTGCCCTGCTTTGATAGACCCACCCAGTGACTTCTAAATTATAAATTCTAGGTTTAGAATGTTCATTTAACACTCCCAAAAAGTATTCTCTCCTGAAATGATTCTTATTTTATTGATCTTGGTTACATTTTCATGAATTTTATTGATCATAATATTTACACTTACTCTGAGGTAAAGTCTGTTAACCCTTATATGTGGATCTTTTCTGTATGTGTTTTTGTTATTTTTCTTCAGCCTTCATGTTTTTCTTTACTTCTTCTTACGTCTAGAACCTCTTACTGAATGCAACTAAAATTCTATTTTATGTTATAGATGTTTCCCACTTAACATCTGTTGAATTATTGGTAGACAATTAAATGATTGATCTATCACCTCAATTATGTCACAATGTGGATTGAAGATTTCCCCTTTTTTAAGGGTGAATGATTTTTATCTGTATCCATGTTCTGAGAAGATAGATTTTACCCTTAGTGCACATGGAGGGCTTTTAGGAATCTCAGCTGCATGGGTGGACGTTTGTATTTACTTGGACTGGGTTGCTGTTGTTCTTAAAATTTCTCAGTATTTTGCAAAATTTCAAATCTTTACTTATTAATGAGTCTTTAAGAATGTGTGTGTGTGTGTGTTAACAAGTTTGAAAAGGGTCCATTTACCTTTAGATGTAAAGACTGGCTTGTAGAGTTTTCTGGGCTGAACTTCTTAGTTTCCTTGCACTTGGCTCCAGTGCACAGTCCCAGCCTTCCTCACAGCATACTGATCACTGTGTAAAATTGGCTTTCTTTGCCTGGGTTCCCTTTCTCTGTGCTAAGCTTGGAGAAGAATTTCAGAAACAAACTAAGCAAATGCAAGACTCAGCTGACCTATTTCCACTCTTGAGAGCTGTATTCATGAATTGTTTGTTGGTCAGCACCTTCCAACAACTGCTTTCTATATTTTGTCCTGATGTTAAGGTAAGTATGAGGCCTTCTACTTTATCATGCCTGGAATCTTACTTTTAAAAATCAATCAACTCAGAATGGATACTTTTGGTAAAAATACCTTTATTCTAAAAAAATGTGGTGCTGGAGAGATGGCTCAGTGGATAACTCACTGATTGGTTTTCCTGCTGACCTCAGTTCAATTCTCAGCACCCACATAGCAGTTCACAACTATCTATAACTCCAGTTCCAGGGAACATGAAATTCATGGCAAAACACCAATGTACATAAAATAAAAATAAGAAAATAACATATATTTTAATTTTTATTGGTTGTGTATGTTTGTGTACCTGAGTGTATGCATATTCATCATGTGTATGCAGGTGCCAGGAGAGGCAGAAGTGGGCACTGGATTCCTTGGACTGTACTGACAGGCGGTGGTGAACTGCTGGGAACCCAAGTAGAGTCCTCTGCAAGAGCAAAAAGTGCTCTTAACTGCCGAGCCACCTCTCCTGCCATGTATTTCTTCATTTTTAATATCAGCACACAGAAAGTCTTGAAAAATGTTATGTAGCAATTATTGTGCTTACTTAACTAGATTTTTCAATGAACTCATATTCTAAAAATGCAGCAAGTTAAATGGGGTAAGGTTAACACTAAGAGACAAAACTTTGAGAAAAAAAAGTCTTCCAAGAGATCCACTGGCTTGAAACAGATCTTTGCAGGCTCAGAATTGTTTTCTCTATTCGTCATAGATGTGTAGTTCTGATCCTTGCAAACAGTTCTGAGTGTCTGAGCACAGGGGTGACATGCTTGTTAGTGTTGCCTAGATGTACAATGTGAGTTGGTTAGGAAAATAGTAAGGATACTCCAGGCTGCATGCTTATCTACACCATGATGCGGCTGAGATGGAGCATGGAGATGGAGGCAGGTAAGTGTGGATATTTGTTAGGTATTTAATAAACCCTTGGATATCAGAGAGACCATACAGTGAAATGATAGGCAGACAGATCAGGAAATCCTTGATTCTTGAATACAAGGATAAAAAGCTGAGTCTATCATACACACCTTTAATCCCAGCACAGAGAAAGCCAGGAGTGGTGATCAATACCCTTAATCCTATACCTCCAGAGACAGAAAGAACTTCTTGTTTCTGTGAGTTCAAGGCTACATGCCTTTAATCCTAACCTAGATAGGATAGGGAATATAGAAACCCAGAAGAGACAGAAGCGACTGGCAGAAGAGACCAGGAGTGAGAGTGAGAAAGTTGCAAGACAGCTGGGTGAGAACTGACTGTGGTGCTTCCTCTCTCTGATATTTCAACCTTCTCCCACTATTTGGCTCTGAGTCTTCTTTTCTTACAAACCAAAATTGTGCTAGTACATTTGGTGCTCAACTTTGGGGCACAAATTCCCCCCCAAAAGCTGTTTACTGGCCAGAACAACACTGGAGTAAGTGACTGGAGGAGTAATTATCAGTTAGGCTGTTGAGTTAGCCTCCAGCTTTAGGTAGACCTAACCACACGTGTTTCTGTTTCACTTTAGTCTGGGTAAGTTTTTTCAGACAGTGGCCTCTTTCTCCTGGTGGGTTGCAGGTTCTTTCTCTTTCTGAACCCCTCCTTGGGCTGCTATCAAACTAGGTAGCTGCCCCAATTCACAAACATTTGAATCATCACTAACAACTAGATTGGTGAGTACAACAGATTTTTTTTTTTAAAGGAGGGGATTTGTTTAAGGCAATGGAGGGTGCTTGGTCTTTCTATGATCTTTCTCTAGATGATTTGATATTAGATAAATAAAGTAGATGGGATTATCTCATAATGTTTATTATATTTTTTGTTTGACTTCTGGTTTATCATTAAAGAAGCCAATTAATGTGAATGCTAAAAAAAAAAAAGTCTTTAAAAAGTCTAATAAAAAGGAACTCAAAGATATTCAAACACAAACAGAGGAGTATAAACAGACCTCAGCAAGGTCATCTAAAGCTACAGAAAACAGCCTAAGGTTATCAGACAACCAACACTAATATACCCAGTAACTGTCAAAAAAAAATCGAAAGAGGATAAAGATAAAGAAGTTAATTGGGCTCCTGTACATATGCTAGAACTAAAAAGGGTTAAAGATGTGATTGTGACATATGGGATGCATTCACCATTTGTAAAACAAATGTTAAATTCATGGTCTTTTTGCAATTGGATCACCTCTACGGACTGGTTAGATATGGTTACTGTTGTTTTGGAACCAGGGCCACTTTTACAGTGGAAAACATGGTGGAAGGAGGAGGCTAAAATAATAGAACAAAGAAGCAGAGCCAGGGGCATAGAAGTCTCTCTAGACCAACTTCTTGGGGAAGGAGAGAATATTCTGATATTGAAAAGCAATCCCTATGTGATGAACACACTCTTGATTTATGCCATATGGCAGCACTAAATGCTTGGAATCAGATAGAAGAAGTAGAAAAGAAAACTGAATCATTCACAAAAATAGTTCAAAGCCCAAAGGAAACTTTTACGGATTTTTTTTTTTTTATAGAGATTATCTGCAGCAGTAAAAAGGATAGTACTGGATTCAGAAGCATGGTGAATAATAATCAAATCCCTGGCATTTGAGAATGCTAATACACAATGCAAAAAAAATCATGAGACCATTAAAAGCAAGATCAGCACCCTTAGAGGATTGGATTAGTGAAACTATTAATGCAGATTTTTATGAAGGTGATGATAATTGGGTAGGAGAGGTCATTTCTAGAGGTATAAGAAACAGGCAAAATGTTAAATGCTGTAATTGTGGAAGGCAAGGTCATATACAAAGAAATTGTAATCAAGGTCTTCTCAGAAACAGTGCTTTTGTAAGGAATAATCATACTCCTCCCTCCTGGAGTATGCAGGAGGTGTGGAAAAGGTAGACAATGGACTAATGAATGTTGGTCAATAAGGGACAGACAAGGTAACATTTTGCCTTCAGGAAACACCCTGAGGGAGCCGTTGAAAGCCACCAAAGTGCCCAAAGCCTCCATATCAAATCCAGCCCAGGTTTTTCCTGTCATCTCAGAAGAGACCCCTTCCCAGTGTGACCAAAAAACATAATACCTATTATAAAAAACCTGTTGCTCTGAAAAGAAAAAAAACCCTATAGAAAAGAGAAAAAAATCAGGAAAAACTACAAATCAAAACTGATAAAGATTAGAACAGAAACCTATCCAAAGTTAGGTTTGGGGAAGGGTTTTGCTTTTGTTTCTATGAGTGAAGAAAAGTTATGGGTATCATCAAAATTAATAAAGATGTGATTTGAACCAGAGAAACTTATGAAAGTAAGAACTGATGGCTCATCCACTCATACTACAATTCTTCAAGTTGTAAGAAAAAACAAAGGATTGAGGCATGTTTTTGTTTTTGTCTTTACAGGAAGCCAGAAATAACCATCTTCAAGAAGTAAAAAGACCTTGGACATCTAGACATCTACAACAGAAGGGAGGCTATTAAGAAAAATTCAGAAGCAAAAGAATATCACATCTATTGGTACCAATATACTCTATGTGGTAAAATATTTCTTCTTAACCTCTATCTTTAATTACAAGATAAGTTGAAGTCCCAGTTAAATTATAAATTAAATCTAGCTTTGGAGTTGGAGTGTGGCTCTCTCCTTCTCTAAATCCAAACATACTTGTTAAAGAAAAATGCGAAATCTCTGTATCATATCAGAAGAGCCACATGACATGGGACAGAAGATTGACTTAAAACAAGGGACAGTCCTATTCTGAATAAAAATGTATGCATTTAGCTTTCTGTATATTGTTTTGGGTTTTAGTCTCTTATCAGTTTTCTGTAGTGATCCATGACAATGCCAAATTGTGAACTGGAAGTATCCAAAAGGAAGATGGGGCCCCAGAACGAGGATATCACATAGACTATGACAAAGCTACCAGGCTGACAAACATCAACCAAAGATCAGATTTGGACTACAAACTACTCAGGACAATTTCAAGGTGACTAGCTGAGATGAACCAGCTTCACAGATTCCTCTCTAGCCAGGACCTGAGACAAGCTGTGCACTTCCCTGTTATGTAGAGACTGGATAACAAATAATACAGCTACATATTTCAGAACTTGACAATCGATAATACTTTTCTTTTCAGGATCCCCTAAAGATGCTATTGCCCCACAGATAGCAGGAAGTAAATTTAAGAACATGACACCCACATTCCCAAGAGGTGGGGTGAGTGGTTTTTGGTCTTTCAATGGGTTATGGATGATTGTCATTGTTTAGGTAGGTTATGGTTAGAAAAAAGCTAAACCAGAGAGATTAGATTTAGGGTTCTTGTTTAAAAAAAAAGAAGAAAAAAAAGGAATACAGATGTAATAGAATATAAGGGTAGATTATTGAATTACTAGCTTTAAATATTTTACATTGGATTTGATTATTTGTATATTGTACACAAATTGTGTATATTGATATAAGGTGAAGATTAATTTTGTCACTGTACATATATTCTTGATTGTTCAAGGTATTATACTTATATAGTTCATCTAACAATGCAATATAAATTGCTAGTTCAGGAAAGTTATTATTACTAACTAATTAAATATAAAGAAATGCAAGTTAGTAGTTAGACATTACAATCAAACTTACAGTCATATTAGATATGTTTTCAAGATCAGATATATTTTAGATGGACAGGTTTTCTTCAAGCTCTTCAGAAATCCATAGAATATGACACTTAAGAAATTTCAAAAACATAAGTTATTATTTTTTTTAAAATAGGACATCTGCTCCTGGCAGCACCAATCCACTTCAGAGAAGATTATGGACATCAAGGAAACTCCATATGAGTTGACCTTCTTTGTGACAAAAGTTAGCCACTGGTCAAGAAAGCACTCTTGCCTTGACTGCTGACAATATGATATTCAAAACGGACAAGCAGGGGAAATACACAAAAGAATTGCTGAACCTTGCCAAAACAAGGTAGAAAGGACTTTGGGAATATCCTGCTGCCCAGAGAAGTCTGTCAGACATGCTAAGCCTGTAGGCTGAAGATGGATGCTTCAACAACACAGAAGAACTTTGGGTGACTGTCCAGGCAGCCAGCTGTTTCATTTCTTACATTTTAGAAAGCTGCTATTTACTTAATATTATTTCCTTCTTGGATCTCTGAGGAATTTGAAGATGAGATAGTTAATAGTTATAGTTTTCTAGTGACAGTTTTAGAAAAGAAACTCACTTAGAAGTTAAAATATATAAGTTTAAGAGACATCAAAATATAGTTTTTAGTAATACAAATTAGATATAAAGTGGATTAGGCACAATCCTTTGGACTCACCAAAATAGGATAAATAATAAAATTCTTTCTTCAAATTTGTCAATTGTTAATGCACTGAACATTTCTCATGTAATTATTGTTTGTATGTTATTGTATGTAATTATTGTTCCTATTGTGTAAGTTTTTTCCTATGTTAGTTATAACTTCTTTTTTTATTATTGACACAAAGGGGGAAATGTGGTTATTTGTTAGGTATTTAATAAATCCTTGGATATCAGAGAGACCACTCAGTCAAATGCTACGCAGACAGCTCAGGAAATCCTTGAATACAAGGATAAACTGCTGAGTCAATCACACACACCTTTAATCCCAGCACAGGGAAAGCCAGGAGTGGGGACCAACACCCTTAATCCTATAACTCCAGACACAGAACTTCTTCTGTTTCTGAGTTCAAGGCTACACGCCTTTAATCCTAACCTGGATGTGATAGAGTATATAAGGGCTTGAGGAACCCAGAAGAGACAGAAGCAACAGGCAGAAAAGAGAGACCAGGAGTGAGACTGAGAAAGTTGCGAGACAGTTTGGTGAGAATTGACTGTGGTGCTTCCTCTCTCTGATATTTCAGCCTTCTCCCAATATTTGGTTCAGAGTCTTCTTTTCTTACAACTCAAAACTGTACAACTACAGGTAAGTTTCAGAGTGTGTATCTATATGATACCTTGCCTCTAGCCCTGTTGATGTTTCCATTGCTGTCAGAATATTTCTCTTCCCTTCCCCAGCAGCATTCCTGTGTAATCACAGATGGAGAGGTACCCCAGAAATCTGGAACCTAGAGGGAGAAATAGAAGGGACAGAATAGCTACCAGCTGATGGGATGCACAAGTGTCAAATAAAGAAAGCGGGCAGTCTCTCCATGTGCTTAAAGTGCTCCATTTAGAAAGCAATTCAGCGGCTGTGCCAAGGAGACAAATGCCAATGAATTAGCTAAAAAGCACACTGAAGAATCAAAACACAGCCAGAGTTTCTGTTATATTCTTGCTCTAATTCTGACAGTCCTGTGCAAATCCAGAGACCTTTCTGGACTAAGTTTGAACTCATCTAAATATGTAAAATAACATTATACTGGTTTATATATACACATAGGTAACAAAGAATCACATCTATCTCTTTTGATTTAAAAAGTACAATTCATCTAATTACTCCCACAGAACCACAGGAGACAACCTGAACATTTTGTAAAATACTCTATTTTAGTTTGTTTTTTTTTGTTTTTATCTGTTCTACACAGCATCAAAATTCTTGCCCCCACTCCCCAGCCAAGATCAATAAAATAAATGGCATTTCATGCTGGCAAGAATATGGACTAAGGGAGAGACTCATCCATTGCTGGGGGTGGAGTGGCAAACTTGCACAGCCACCGTGAATTTCAGTGTGGCATTTACTCAGGATGATGGAATAGATCTACCTCAAGATCTAGCTATTCTATTCTTGGGTCTCTGCATATCTAATAGACTGCAACTTACAACAGATGCATGTTCATTGCTGCTCTGTTCATAATTGCCTGAAACTGGAAATAGTCCAGCTATCCATCAATGGAAGAATGAATCAAAAATGTGGTTCATTTACACAATGGAATATCATTCAGCTGTTTAAAAAAGAGAAATATGAAATATAAAGGTAAATAAATGGAGTTAGAAAAAAATCATTCTGAGTGAAGTAACCCAGATCTGAAAAGATAAATATGGTATGTATTCACTTATATGTGGATGCTGGCTGTTAAATCTTTGATAGCAGGCTATAAATCCATGTAACCCTAGAAGTTAGGTATATAGTAAGGGAATAGAGAGGAATGATGGATCTACCTAAGAAGAGGAAACAGAATAGAGAGCTATATGTAGGTGGGCAGGGTATAGAATGGAAGAACTCTACTTGGAAGGGAAGGGAAAGGGGTGATAAAGGAGGGAACACAGGAAGGGGGAGCCAAAATTAAGGGCCATTTGAAGGGTTATATGAAGACCCAATACAGTAGAAGTTTCTTAAAATATATACATATATAAAAGAAATATAAATGAAATCACTAAATAATAGGAGAGATACAGCCTCAACTAGATATCTTTCATTACCAAATGGAACCTCCATGTCTAGGAATGGCTTACAACTAATTGAGTTGTTGACCAAGGGGCCCCGTGGACACCCTCCAAACAGATCAGACTTTCACCAAGGCTACTGGTTGCTCTCCACAAACTGATGGTAAAGCTCTATTGCTGAAGATAATGCCTATACAAATCAGTCAACATGGAGAAGCCAGTCTGGCGCCTACCTAAAGCCTTTACCCCTACTGACTAGTGTTCATAGTACTGGAAGATACCCTGCATGCTACCAGAGAAGAAATATAAACATCAACCCAGCTACAGAGCCTTTGATTTACAATGGTGACCTGTCTACAAGATGCACTGGCACAATAGTGGCACACACCTTGTAGGAGTAACTCCGTGAAATAGAACTCATACCACACTGCTCAGATGGTCAAGAACCTGAGACTAGATAGGCCAGAGACCTAGGGGAAATACCAATACCATGGTTTTGCTATTAAAATAAATTGTAATGACATTCTGCTGTACTCATAGATCAGTGCCTTGCTCAGCCATCATTAGAGAAGCATCCTTCTGCAGTAGATGGGAACATAAACAATGACCCTAAATGGAACAAAATGCAGAGAGAGAGAGAGAGAGAGAGAGAGAGAGAGAGAGAGAGAGAGACAGAGAGAGAGAGAGAGAGAGAGAGGGAGAGAGGGAAATATTCAGTCCTCTGTAAGTTCTCTCCATCAAATTCCTTCCCTTTGAGCTCAAGGAACCCTGGGAAAGAGGAGACAGAAATATTGTAAAAGCCAGAGCAGATGAAGGACATCAAGGAAATAAGGTTTCTAAACCCAGGAGGGCTGGTGCACATATGAACTCACAGAGACTGGCTGCATGTACAAAACCTGCAAGGGCCTGCAATTGTCTAAGCCAGATGGGGTCAATACTGAGGGGGAAGTGGATACATGTCTCCATTCCTAACCCAGAAGCTATCTCCAACTGATAATCACTTGCAAAAAAATTAATTTTCTGCAATAGAGTCTCCTTGGGTGTACAAAGCACACTTAAGGACAGACCCATGCCCAGCAGTACATCATCAACACAAAACTAACTCATTTCATTTTTTTTTTTTTTTTTTTTTGGAGTTTGTTTGTCATCTCTATTTCCAGGTGTATAATCATACTATTTTAAAGACGCCTTGTCTCATAAGGCTCTGCCTTGGCATTCTTCTTCTTTTCCTTCTTTCTTTATTCCCTTTAGGTCATTTTCTTATATGATTTCTGCTGGTGTTTTTTGGAGTTTCTGCATGTGTGAAGGTATGGCTCTGCATCTATATGTATTTCCTGTGCTTTTTGTTTGGCTCGTTTCTTCCTGGTAGTTTGCTTATTTTGTCCTATTCTGATTTATATGTTTTTATTTTATCGTCTTAATTTTTAGATGCCTGTTTGTATTCTAATGAGAGAGAGAAAGAGGTAGTTGGGGGAGGATCTGGGTAGAGTCAGGGAAGAGGAAACCCTAGTCAAACTATATGATAGTTAAAAATCTATCTTCAAAAAGAAAAAAAGTTCTTAGCCCTTTATATCTGGAAAGACAACATTCTCTGTTGGCCCTGGAAATTAATCTCAGCATGGCATCTTCAAGAAATGTTTCTTGAACTTAAAAGGAGAAACCCAGTTTCGTCATTACTCTCTTCATGGATGTGACCACATATCTGACAAAAACAACAAGGGGGGGCTGATTTGGGGCTTGTAGTTAGAGGATGCATTCCATCATAGGGGAGACAGAAGCAGTGGAGCTGGGGTACAGACCCTTCCGCCCTGATCCCAGTGACGTGCTTCCTTCAGTTCTCTCTGCTTCCTGGTGGTTCTGGAGCCTTGTAGTCAGAGCTCACTGGGGCCAAAAGCTCAAACAAATGAGCCTAGTTGGAACATTTCACAGTCAAACCACAAAAGGAACAAAAGGAATTCATAGTAAGTAACTAACTCACGTTTGGATGTTTTCCTAATTTAGGGAGAATATTTAAGTAGTATTTTATAGTGTGTGTGTGAGAGGGGGGGAGGGAGGAAGAGAGGGAGGGAGAGAGAGAGAGACTGTGTGTGGAGATCAGCGGACAACCCTTAAGAGTTGTTTCCTTTCAACATGAGAATCCTGGGGTTTGAACAACTCAGGTCATCAGGATTGGAGGCAAATGCCAACCCATCTAACCAGACCCAATAGACTTCTTAACCTATTTTTTTCTTCCAATTTTAACTTTTCTTTTCTATGTGTTTTTATGAGTGGACTGTTATCATTACTTTACAACACACACAGACACACAGACACACACAGACACACAGACACACAGACACACAGACACACACGCACGCACGCACGCACGCACGCACGCACCAAACAAGCCATTTCACATGCTATTTTTTGCCACACCTCTTTTGTGTTTTGTGAGTAATATGGTCATCCAAAAGAAAATCATCCCAGGAGCAGACATTACATATGTTTGGTCATTACATATCTACCTATTTTTTAAAAATGTATTCCTAAATCACATGTAAATGTGATTTTTATATATGCTATATATTTTGCTTGGTATCCAGACATCATTATCTTAGCTAGACTGGTAAGAATAAAGTATTTATGATTACTGTACGTCACAGGCTTGCAGAAGTTTTAAAAGGTAGGAAATTCAAGTCTACCTTTTCATTTTCTTATAACCATTCTGGATTCCTAACAATAATTCTTTTTAAATTATCCTCTCCTGAGACAACCTTTCAGTCCAGGCCCTTTCCTCCCCTTCAGATTTGTTTAAGACTTTTGGACCAGTGATCGGTGGATTTGCTGCATACAGGTTGCTTTATGTCGAGTGGCCACATTTGTGATATATTTTTACAGTGAAACCCTGTCGCTCCATGACAACCAGAAGGGCGTAGGTAGACCACAAAGAGCTCACAGAGACCACATGAGAAAACAAATGTTTAACTCTATGCAGCAGCCAAAATGCAGGGAGAAAGCACTGTTTTCCCCTGAGGGAAGACAGGGAGTAGCTCAGTGTATTCATTTGCATTTGTCAAAACCAAAGGACAAGCCCCACACATGAAGGTTCTATTTGGAGCACTGGTCTGACACAATGTAAAATGTACTATGCATCAAAAAGAATATGCAAAACCTCCCACATGCAGTTGGTCCTTCTTGGCCCAGAAGACTCAAGAGGGTCTAGAAAATCCAATTTAAGTACATTCTAGAAGAGGAAAAACTCTTTGGGAATGGTGGAATCAGGAATATGAAATGTTCTCTCTCTTACATATATTAAAAACACTGGGGAATATTATGAAAATCAATCTTTGCAGAACTCTGAACACTAATCAAAGACCTATAGCAATTAGTGAGTGCTTAGTGAAGTATGAATTTTATCTTCCTTTATATCTGTCATCCCCCTAGCTACATAGTAGCCATGGAGACCCAAGAGCCTCACAACTGCAACAGGTGTGAGAAGAAGCTGCCTAGCAGTCACTGGAGGCAACAAAACAATATTGGATCACCCCCAAAGACACCATTTGCAGAGCATTGACCTTGTTTGACCTGTCTGGCATCTCCCTGAAGACTTCCACACACAGGCTCTGTTTTTATTTGACCTCAGGCAAAACTCACTCAGCAAAGACAGCTTTTTCTCCTGGGACACTTGTCAAAATTCTCAGTGGCAATGTGTAATGTGGTAGCTGTCTGAAGTGACCTTTATCTGTTCAGACTGCTATGACAAAAGGGCCAAAGGTAGGTGACTCAAAAAGAATAGAAGTCTATTTTCCCAGTTCTGGAGGCTAAAAGTCCAGCATCAAGACTACATAGGTTCAGTGTCTGATAAGGTTTCTGCTCCCTGGGCCAACACTCTCGCACTGTAGTCTCATCTAATTGGAGCTATGCGAAAGATCTCTTAGGCTCTTTCATAAGGCCACTCGTCTCATTAATGAAGGTTCTGACTTTATGATCTAATCTCCTCTCAAAGGCCTCATCAATTAATACAATTGTTATTTCCCATATAACTCTTGAAAGAGTGTCAATTTGCTTATAGAAGGCAGCAACAATGCCTAAAATACATCATTTAAAAAAAAACCTTGAAGCTGAGTGGTGGTAGTGGTCCATGTCTTTAATCCCAGCAATAAAGAGTCAGAGGCAAGAGGATCTCTGAGAGTTCGAGGCCAGCCTAATCTACAGAAAGATTTCCAGGATGGCCAGGACTATTACACAGAGAAATCCTGTCTTTAAAGATGACTAAAGAAAGAAAGGAAGGAAGTGAAGGAAAGAAGAGAAGATAAAACTAGAAATAGATGTGGTCCTGTGAAGCTTTGAAAAGGGTTGCTCTATTCCTGGAACCCTGTAAGATCAGGCAAATGTAGAGATCTGTGTGAATACCCAGGAAGGACCCATGGAAATGCTAGTCTTTTTTTTTTTTTTTAGTAAATTTGAGTATTCATACAGCATGAAGAGTTTTAAACTGCCAGAACATTGAA
Organism: Sigmodon hispidus; assembly: GCA_004025045.1. NCBI lineage: Eukaryota > Metazoa > Chordata > Mammalia > Rodentia > Cricetidae > Sigmodon > Sigmodon hispidus. The sequence goes on along the minus strand of PVIH01014541.1, from coordinate 30,174 downwards.
TAGGCCCCCAAATGTGCACAAACTTGGGGAAACTTATTTATTGGGTCAAGACATTAAGGAATATTAGTACAAGGTATGATAGTAAATTTTGATTATCAATCTTAGTAGAGTAAAATATTCTTGCAGATTAATATAGCACCCATCTGGGTGTCTCCAGTTGTGAATACATATTCATCAGAGAGTAACACTATTTGAAAAGATCAGAAAAATTAGAAGGTGTGGCCTTTGGATGTTTAATCTACTGATGAGTTTAAAACGTAAGTAGAACGTTGGGAGTTGGCATAACAGTGAAAAGTGTGGTCTAACTAGAAGTACATCAAGGGGGTGTTACCCCAGGGTTTATATCTTGTTCTGGCTACCTACCTCCATCCTGCTTGCTTTCTGCCATGATGTGAGTGGATCTGCTCTGCTGCCTGGCCATCATGAGGGGAATAGTCTCTTCCACCTATTTTCTGCAGTGTGAGTATTGCATCTCTGTAGGCCAGAAATGATTGTGAGCCCAACCCTCTGAAAATGTGGGTCCAAGTACATTTATCCTCCTGTAAGTTGTTTATGGCAGGCATTTCCTTACAGTGTTGGGATGATGAGTGTTATAGGTGGTAATGAATGAACTGGCCAGATACTTTAGTGCTTCTCTCTCTCTTTCTCTCTCTCTCTCTCTCTCTTTCTCTCTCTTTCTCTCCCACTCTGTGTGTGTGTGTGTGTTTTACCTCAGCAAATTACTAAGTAAATAGCAGCAACAACCACAGCCATATTGAAAAGCTAAGGAATCCTAGGGAGAGTTGCACTGATTTTTCTGGACTGCCATGCTATATTAATATAAAACTTTTGAGCTGTGCCAGGGAACAGCAGAGCTCATGCAGAAGGGGAAAGAGGCAGCAGAAGGGATCCTCTGAGGAAGCTCACAGGTTGAGCTAAGAAGACATAGACTGTAAACCAGCACGTTTTCTAAGAACACACATCCAAACAAAGCAAAGCAAATAAAGCGAAGTTTGGTAATGATAACTCACAAAGCAGATTACCCGCAAGGAGATAAACTGTTCATTTGTTCTCTGACAGTTGGTCTGTAACTTACAGAGATTTACCATGCCTTGCCCTTTAAGAGTTGAGATTAAATGCATGTAGCAGTCATGTCCAGACAAAAGACAGAAAAATTTAAAATAAAAATTATAAAAATAAAATGTATAATAATTTAAATGAAAGCTCACTGAAGGGTCTGGAGCAGTCTGTGTTCATAGAAGAATTACTAAAGTTAGGGGAGTTTCTTTGATAGTACACAGTCCGTGGGACACAGCAAATGTACCCAGACTCACATGATGGGAGTTTGTGATGTGGGATGTCTTTCTGTATGCTGTGAATATGCTTTATTACCATTTGTTAATTAGAAGCTGCTTTGGCCTATGGCAAGGCAGCTTAGACGCCGGCAAGAAATCCAAGCAGAGATAAAGACAAAGGAGGGTGGAGTCAGGGAGAGAAGTTACAAGCGGCTGCTTAGAAATCATGATGTAATGGAACACAGGTAAGTCATGGAACATATGGTAAAACAATGGATCAATAGAACTGGTTTGCCTTAAGTTATAAGAGATAGTTGGTAAAGAGGCTGAGCCATAGCTCATACAGTTTGTAATTAATATAAGCCTCTGAGTAATTATTTTATAAGTAGGTGCAGTACTGCAGGTGAGAGAGCTTTGTCTGGACCAAGGGGCTAAAATGGGACAGAAAAACTTCTGGCTACATGTTTGAGAGAAAGAAATCAGAAAATGTAATACAAGAAATGATGCCTGAAAATGTCTTAGATATTAGGAAAACATTTTATGCACCAGCAAAGTCCAGTAGGTTCTAAGGATAAACTCTGTAGTCAGAAGTTTCCAGACCCATAGTCCTATAGCAGCTTATAAAATAATTAACTTAGAAGCTTAATATTATAGTAACTGCTGGGCCAGTAGATCAGGCAGATTATTGACTAGCTCTTTCACCTAAGCTAACCCATGATTTTTATTCATGCTTAGCCACATGGCTTGATATGTGGCTCTCCTGAGCATCTGCTGTAGTCTCTACTCTTCTTCCCAGAATTCTCCTCTTCTGGTTGACCCACCTGTACTTCCTGTCTGCCTATCTCTTGGCCAATCAGCATTTTATTAAATCAATATTTACAGTAACAACTTTTACAGTGTACAAGGGCATAATCCCACAATAGAACTCAATGGAACTTACAATTGCACACGTGTAAAATTACAAAATGCCCCAAAGCCAGGAATAACTGTTAACAAGTAATAAATATAATGTAAAATCAGTTATATTTGTGTATACACAAAATGAATGATTCAAAATGAAAACTAAAACAAACAGATAAGCAAAAAAAATCCAAACCAATTTTACTTCTGATGGTAGAAAAGACCCACAAAATTTGCATAATGAATGTAAGTCTTATGTATGCAAAACTGTCAAATGTCATTGAGGAAACTCAAGAAAGGCCTACATAAAAGCAAAGACATCTTAGATGTATCTAAGTTGTAATCTTAAAATGGCAACAGTTTCTAAAAGAGTCTATTTAAAATGTACAACTCAAGAGTTATTTATTGTTAAAAACTAGCAAGTTAATTCTTAAATTCATATCAGATTGCAAAAGGTCTACAAAAACTAAAAATGATTTTGAAAAAGAAAGCAGAGTAGAAAAGTTCATATTCCCTGACTTCACACCTTCCTACAGCCTTGTGGGAGTGACAGCAGAAAGATGACACAAGAGGAGGTGCCAGTGCATGTCCCCTGCAGGATGCAAGCATTCCACAGCTGTCCTTTGACATAAGTACCTCTGGGGAGACTCTGGAATATGGAAGCAACATGAGCACTGATCAATAGTGAATAATAAAGAAAATTTATAAATCAGATTGAGTTCAGTCAATAAAAGGAGATTGTATAAATGAAAGTTGCTAAGAGACAGGGTCTTAAATCTTTACACATGTATGCAAGAACTGTAAGATGAGATAGATATAGTAATTATCTTGATTTGGCAGTCAGTTCATAATGTATATATATATATAAAACAAAACACTACACTGTATATTTCTTAAAAATATACTTTCTGTTAATTGTATCTCAGTAAAACTGAAAAAAATTTTCTAAAATGTCATATAATAATGACAGCATGTGACTGTCATAAGTCTAGACATGAGGAAGAACCTCCAATCAAAAGGTAAATGTTCACGTTTACAGGCAACTGACTTTTTACACATGCGCAAAGGAGACTAAGTAAGGAAAAGATAGATTTACACCAAATATGCCTTAACCACTGGCTGTCTGCTATGGCTTGTCTTCCCTATCAACTTGATGGTATGTAGAGACACTTAGGAGACATACCTCTCGATGTGTCCATGAGGACATTTGCAGAGGGCTTTAATGAACGGGAAAGACTCATCCTTAATGTGGGTGGCATCTTCCAACAGGCAGCTTCTCCAGTGAATGCATCTGAAGCCTGATAATTCTGCCCCCCTCCACTGACGTCAGACCATAGCTTCTTCAGCTTTCTGTTGTTGACCTAATGCTAGTGGCTCTTCAGGAATCTTCTGGGTCTTTACTACCAGATTGCACCCAGCTTTATGGATTGACCTATCTTCCACAGCATATATCTACTATTGTATTACCTGAACCATCTAAGCTAATCTAAAAACAACAACAAACAAAAAAATCAACAACAACAAAAATCCTTCATTTTATAATATATGAACATTTTCTTTGTTTTATTCCTCTGGAGAAAATCCTGAATAAAGAAGCACATATGAAAGCAAATCCACTTGTACCCTTACCTTACACGGTATGAAAAACCCACTCCAATTAGATTGTAATCCTAAATATAAGAAGCAACTGTATAAAACTCTTAGCAAAAAACATGGGCTTGAACTACCGCCTTGGATTACGTGGTGGCTTCTCAGATATAACACATGTAAAAGTACTCAAAGAAAAGAGTGAACAAGACACATTGCCCAAATGGATAAACCCACAGAAAGAGAAAACAGATTCATAGTTTGAATAGCTATTATTTATAATAGCTTCTCAGCTAGGGGTGGGGATTGGGGCCCACCTCCTTCCTCTTGCTGAGGTTTTATCTGCCTTGAGCTTCCATATATTAAGGAAGAAAGTCATGTATTCTATAAGTCATATTTCTCTCTGCTAAAAGAAATATACAGGTCTAGAGAGAAAGCTTATGGCCAGTAGCACTTGCTTTTACAGAGGACCCTAGTTCAGTTCCCAGAAACCACATGGTGGCTCTTAATCTACCATAACCCAGTTTCAGGAGGTCTGATACCCTCTTCTTACCATATACATGCACATGCAGGCAGAACATGCACAATGAAACAAAAATAAGTAAATCTAAAATATAAATTATAGAAGAGGATGTAGTAGAGTGGAGTATCCTTATGAAGATGGTTTAGAAGACCCTAGCATTTTATAGCAATCCAAATGGTAATCAATTATAAATAAGGTGACTTATAAAAGTGATTGTGTTCATAAAAGTGTGTTATTCCCTTGTGTGGCATTTTGATATAATGTATTCTTTTATTTGAATGATGGTGCCATGACTGACTGTAGGTGGCTTTTGACTTGCATTTCTTGGCAATTACATATATCCAGGTGGCCATTATTTTAGACTTTCTTAAGTGGTAAACATTTAATTAAAGATAAGCATATTTGTCTTTCTACAGCCAATTAAAATTATTCATAGCCAAATTAATGGCTGATGCAGGTGATTAAAGTGGTCAAGTTGAATAATTATGCTTGTGCTAAAAATATAGCACAATAGATTTTTTAAAACATAATTTATAACTCAACTTTTTAGACTTTAGTAGATTGGTCCCAGTTAACAAACTATAGTGTACTGGGAATGTAGCTTTCCTTAAATACAGTATAGCAGAGATGCTAAACTCACAGATATTTACCAGCAGGCTACCCAGGCCCTTGCACATGTCTGCCTGTGGCTCCATATATTGAAATACTTGCTGATAGTTCTTCAATAGTATGTAGTGAGATTATGTGTTGCATTTTAAATAATTGTCCCGCCTATAGGTTTAATAAAAAGCTGATTGGCTGAAGGCAGACAGGAAGTGTGGGCAGGGCTATCAGACTAAGGAAACTTTGGGAACATTTCAGAGAAGAACACAGACACCATAGAGATGTGATGGAGACACAGTGATGAGATGGGAGCAGACGCAGAAGAAAGAAGCTGAAATGCTGCTCTAAGAAAAGGCACCAAGCCCCATGGCCAAACAGGATATAAATAATGGGTTTGTTTAAGGGTAAAGAGTTAGTAAGCTATATGCCTGGGCCCTAGGTCAATCAGCATAAAACTAATTTAAGCCTGTGTGTGATTATTTGAGGCTAAGTGGGGCTGAGAGTGGAACAGAATCTCAAGAATAGACCAGAAAGTTAGGGCCAGAAACCTTATACAACAATAGTATCTGCCAAAAGGGGGTGAAATGGGTAGTTCAGTGAGTAACATGTTTCCTGAACAGGCTTGAGGACCTGAGTTTGGATCCCTAGCATTCTTAGAAAAGCTGGGCAGAAGGTTTGCAAATTGCATCCTTAGTACTGGGATGCTGAGACAGATGGATCCTGGAGGCCAGCTGACCAGCCAGCCAGTCTAGCTGAAATGATGAGCTCCAGATTCATGAGAAACTCCATCTCAAAAATTAAGGTGGGGAGTGAGAGAGAAAAACATCAGGTGTCAGTCTCTGCTATACACACACACACACACACACACACACACACACACACACACACACACACACACAGAGTGGGAGAGAGAGAGAGAGAGAGAGAGAGAGAGAGAGAGAGAGAGAGAGAGAGAGAAAGAGAGAGAACCTGCCCCAAGTAATATGCAGAAAAGAAGTGCCAACATATTGTAAGCATGGATGTCATCTTTGAACTGACTCCCAGAGTTCACTAGCATATGCAGTTTCTGGCAGATCCTCCTGCCTCAGTTTTCCAAGAGCTGCATTTACAGGCTTAGCCTACCTTATCTGTACTATCCATTACTTTAATTTCAATGCTTAAAATGTTGGTTAAGTATGCTTTATGCTGTTGAGTTGTGGCTGGAATAACCAGGTTTATACATTTGATTATTCTGATGATGTGTTTTTCTAAAAGTACTTGTGAAGGAGTTTTTAGATTAGGATGGCATCTGGCCCTGTTTGTGAAGGATTATCTAGGTTGTGAGTTTTTAATTGACTCTGTAGTGACAAGATGAGGAGCCAGGAAAGCTTTAAAAACTGATCACTGCCCTCTAAGTGGAAAATGGCTAAATTCTTACTATGGTGGTGATGGTAGACACGTGTGACAAGCTGGGATGTAGGGAAGAATGGCCCCACAGGATTGCCCAAAGATGGAAAATGAAATGTGGAAGAAAGGATTTGAATCCAAAGATTTTTATCCAAGAAGGAGATTTTTGAATAATTCTAATGGCTTCTATCTAAGAACCTGGCAAATCTGTGGATCAGGAGGGAATTAAAATCACTTGCCAGTGCTGATTGAATTTGATATGTTTTCTGAGACAACCTAGATGGAGGAAATAGACAGAAGTGTCTCTGTACCTTTCTCATTGGAGTTCCTGTCTGGCATATCTTTACATTTGACCACAGTGACAGTCTAAAGGCACAAAACTGTCCATGCTGTTATGATTTTAATAGACATAGAAAAAAGTCACTGGAGTGTTACATTCCTTTGACCAAATATTCAAGGAAAAACAACTTAACAAAGAAAGGATTTCTTTTGGCTTTCAGCTTTAGGGGACACAATCTATCAGGGCCAGGAATTGTAGATAGCATCAGGTGTGTGTCCCAACTAGTCACACTGAGTCCATTGTCTAGAAGCAGAGAGCAGACAGGAAGTGGGGTGGGGCTATAGAGCATCAAGGCCCGGCCCTTGGTGATTCACTTCCTTCAGCAAGACTCCATCACCCAAGCATTCTATAGCTTTTCAAAACAGCACCAGAAGCTGGGGGCCAACTTTCTCAAAAGCTTATGGGGAGCATTTTATAGTCAAAATACAACAATTGATACTAGCTGAGGCAAACTCCACCCAACTGGCTTTAGGCTCCTTTAAGGAGCCCTGTACTGAAAGCACTGACTGTCATTACCCCAAAGCATCATTTAAATAATATATTAACATATATCTCCAGGCACAAATTAGAGTGCTTCTTCAGAGAAACTGAAGACAACACAAGATTATCATGTATGCCAAATAGATTTTTACAGAGATATCTGTTTTAAGTCCACCTGTTAAGATAAAGAGAAGCACCGCCAGCTTGCCAGCTAACCAAATGTTGCCAAGCTCTGAATGCTTCAGCCTCCACATAATTATATCCCTTTTATTTATTGATAAACACCATATGCCTGTCATGTCAGAGATCAGAAAGCACCAAGCAGTCACGCAGTACACTCCACCACAAAGCTCTACCCTAGAGGATGCCCCTTTTCTTTTCTTGCTACACTTCACTCCTGAAGACCTTGTGCTCTTGGGAGTCACTCCAGGTGCACAGCTGAAGGGTCACTTCTTTGATAACTGGGGCCTGGTGACGTCACTAACTTGCGACTGCTCCGTGTTGGTTTATTGTGAGATGTAGTGTGCTGTGACTCTGAACATTTTTGTTTCTGTTCACTTGAGAAAACAATAAAAATTACAACAAATTCAGAAATATATCAGTTGGCCTTGAAACTCTTCACCCTTTTTAATTTCTGTGAGCCTAGACTAAATTTAAGGTCGATTTGCATCTTCTTAAGCTGCATAAGTTAGGGAGGTGGAAGTCCTATTTTGTGTCACAGATGGCAGGGTGAGACTATTTTGGGACTAAAAAGAAAATATATTGCAGCATTTCTATTTTATTTTATTTTTTAAGGAAAGGAGTTTTTTAAAAAGTAAAGTCATGAGGATGCATAGGACAGTTACAGTGAAATGATCATAAGAGAAACAATAATAATAATGAGAGCAAACATCATTGGACATCAGTTTCTATGTTGACCTTGCCCTTCTGTATCACACCTCAGTCTTCCTGGCATCTTATACGTCAGCCAGTGTTATTAGTCTTACCACTTTTTTATAATTGTGGAAACTGACATCCAAAGAGGGTGAATAACTTGTATTTCTGCACATACAAGTGGCAGAGCTGAGATAGGAATCCAGCATAATCCCAGAATTTTAGCTTCTACATGATACCAAACAACATATCCCAGCAGCAATAAAACACAGTGCAGGACCCAGCTTAGGCAAAAGGGTGCTGACTGGGTGCAGGACCAGAGAAGACACTCAAAGGTGGAGTGGAAGACAGGGAAGGCGGGGCTTCAAGGGAGCATTCCTTGAGATGTACACCTGAGATCTGAGTGGGAATTTTATTCCTACATGGGAACATGATCCCTAAACTTCGATCTTCTGGAAGAGAAGTGAGGAATGAGGTTCTTTATGAAAGCTGGGAGTGTTGAAGGCTTGCCTTGTGTGTGGAAGTGACAGGAAAGAATTATTTTACTGAATATTCCATAAGGCAGAAGGGCAAATATCGCTTCTTTTTGCATAAATGTTATTTGATTGTATTGTTAGTGCTACCAAACGTAAATGTTCTGAAGCTCTTTGTAAATGTGGAATGGGGGAGAAAAACTTAAGTGAGAAGAATTTCCAGATTTGCGCTACATGCAGAGGCAAAATCCACCTTTTACAGCCTACTATTAATAAACGTAAAACCTTGCCTATAGGCAGAGAAGACAGGAAAGGCTTGCTAGAGGCATCACCGAAGAGGCAGCATGGAGATAATTTCATTCCTGAGGCATAATGAATACCCCTGGGGTAGGAGGTGAAACCAAGAAGGAGCCACCATTAAAATAGCTATGGACCTCATGAACAGTGTGAGAATTTGTCATCAGATACAACATGTAGTTTATGGACACCAGGCACAGAGGTCATTGGGAAATCTCTGCACAGATTTAAAATTACTTGGGAGGATGAGGGTGCCAATGAGGGAATGTTTGCCTAGCAGAAGATGAGGTCCAGGATTTGACCCTCAGCACCCAGAAAAAAAAAGAAAATAAAGAAACAGTAACAGCAACAACAATGTCTGCATTGAAATGCTGGATATTGTAATTTAAGAAATGAGTTTGAAAAATATCTGAATATTTAAAAAAAATCTAAAAGTAGGAATTTTGCTGTAGATGAAAACGGAATGGTGTGCTACAAGACAGAGGTAAGAAACTCACCCAGAGAGAATGAAGAGAGACAGCAACCATATTCAGATAAGATCATGTAAAATGAGAGAAGAGCCATGGAAAACTGGAAAAGAAGGCCCAGAATATATCCAACAACTGTTCCAGGTAAAAGATACTTTAATATATACAATATCTCAAGATGTAATGAGTGAAAATTTCCCAAATTAAAGAAAGATATGCAGGTATATACCAACTTGTGAACAGAACAAAAAATAAATCTACTAAATACACAGAATGATGCAGACCATGCTACAAAGCCAGAGATCTTTAAGAACAGCAAATAATAATAGAACATTAAAATAAAATATTTCCTTCTTAATTTTGGTTAAGACCCATTCTTCAGTAGTGCTTCTTCATTACAAAGAGAAGCATTGGGGCTGGAGAGGGGGCTCAGCTGTTAATGGCTATGCTCACATTCAAAAAGTAGGAACAGCACTCAACTATCTCAGCAGGTCATGGACAACAGTGTTGAAATTTGTGAACTGGCTCCGATCAGCTAATAGAATATGAAGCTTTGCATTTGGACTGTTTCTTAGGAAGGCTATGAGTGTTTTCCATAAGCTTTAGTGTGTGTGTGTGTGTGTGTGTGTGTGTGTGTGTGTGTGTGTGTTAGACATGGCAGAGTCTTCTTATTGTAAGGTCAGGAAAAGACACCGTGGGAAGATAACAGGAAGACCCTGACTTAGTGCCTTAGATCTCAGGGCAAGTTTTCATGTCAGCCTTCTGTCTAACCTCAGTTCAAGAAAAGAACAAAGAGTGGTATTTGGATCATGTTTCCATTTAACTTGGAAAAATGCATATTATTTCCTAGGGGCTGAAGAGACACTGAAAATTGTTGATCTGGAGCCATCTTGGAAGGGAACTTGCCCAAGGTAGAGATCTGCCCATGTGAGGTGAACACAGTGGTGAAATGTTTGTATGATGAATTTCTACAGGCAGCAGATGTCGGCAGGTTGTTGGAGTTAACCTGTGTATTTCCTCTGTCAAAACTACCATGAGGAGACTCATTGGCACACTGAAAATTCCAAATTGTTTCCTATGGCACAAATCCTAATAGATCTTATAATAAAAATTCAGAGCCAGATATTGGGGAAAAGCTAAAAGATTAGAGAGATAGAAAAACAAGCCACAGACATTTCCCACCTAGCCAACTCCTCAGGCTTAAAGGGGAAAAATTCTGTCTCTACAAATCCTCAAACTGAATGCCTCTGAGTCCTTAGTCAAAAGGGAAGGCAAGGAGGAGGGGAGGGGGACTCTGTCTCCTCTCACCTTATATACCTTTCTCTGCCCAGCCATGGTACTTTCTGTTTCAGCTTTCTTAGTGCTGGGATTAAAGGCGTGTGTGCTTCCCAAGTACTAGGAACAGAGGCATAGGATCTCAAGTGCTGGGATTAAAGGTGTGTGCCACCACTGTCTGACTCTGTGGTTTTTTTTTTTTGACTGGATCAATCTCATGTACCTTAGTGTAGCCTAGAACTCAAAAATATACTTTGCTTCCTGAGTGCTAGAATTAAAGGCAGGTGCCACCACTGCCTGACCTCTATGGCTAACTCTGTGACTGACTCTGTTCTCTGATCTGCAGGCAAGCTTTATTAGATACACAATATATTACCACAGTTCCCAAGTAAAATAAGCAGTAGTATGCACTAAAGTTTTTAGAAAACTATGGCCAGACCAGACCAGAATCTATCAGCAAAGTAAGACATTTCTTCCAGATTGTGATGGTTTGAAAGAAAATGGCTCCTAAAGGGAATGGCACTATTAGGAGGTGTGGCTTTGTTGGAGTGGGTGTGGCCTTTTGGAGGAAGTGTTTTACTGTGAAAGTGGGCTTTGAGTTCTCCTATATGCTCAAGCCATACTCAATGTCTCAGACCACTTCCTGTGGCCATCAAGTCAATATTCAGGACTCTCAGCTACTTCTCCAGCACCATGTCTGCCTGCATGCCATCATGTTACACAATGATGATAATGGACTAAACCTCTGGAAATGTGAACCTCCCACTTAAATGTTTTTCTTTCATAAGAGTTGCCATGGTGATGGTGTCTGTTCACATCAATAGAAACCATAAGACACAGGCTTTCCTCATTTCTCAGATTAGTACCAGGACCTTTCCAATCCAAGGATCTAGGAAGTAACTTAAAGGAGAAGCAGGAGTATGAGAAAAACAAAGGGACAATAGTGACATCTCACCCTCATTGCCCTCTTAAAGTTTCTATGAAGTCTGTATGAAGCCAGAGGATTAATTTAAATAAGTTTTCTTTGGTTTACCGGGACAAGGAAGAACACCATTTCCAACATCATACTGGAAGTATTAGTCAATACAATAACAAAAGGAAATCAGAAATAGAAATATTAGAATTGGAGCATGGTACATACCTGTAATCCTAGCACACAGTGGAAGGAAATGGAAGTATCAGAGGTTCAAGGTCATCCTCAGTTGCATAGTGAGTTTGAGGTCAGCCTGGCTCAAGTGTTCTTAACCACCGAATCATCTTTCAAACTCCATTGTTTTCTATTTGAAAATATAAAATAATTAACCTCAGATCTTCCAGAACTAATGAAAAAGTTGTATCAAGATTGTAGAATATACATAAGTTAATTGCTTTTCTATATAGAATTAAAATGTATAATTTGAAATAAAAGGCCCAGTACTATTTATATTAGTGCTCTTCTAAAATAGAACACACAGGTATATATCTAATGATATATTTGAGGGAAACTACAATTTTGATGAGGGGCATCTAAGAACTAAAGCAAGAAGGGGGAGAGTTCTCTATTCATGGGAAAGAAGACTGTATTTATAAGATGGTGATTCTCCCAAATTTCATCTATAGAACTAATGAGATCTCAGTAAGAACTGCAGTGAATTACTTGAATGTATACAAGCTGATTCTAAAATGTATGTGGACAAGTACAGGATCTGAAGTAAACCAACACAAGACCAGTGGATAAAGTTGGAAGACTGACACTATCTGACCATTAGATTCACTAGAATCCTGAGAACTAAGATCATGTGGTGTTGGTATAGGATAAGACAAATAGGTCAATGGAACAGAATAAACATCCTAGCAGCAGGCCCACCTAGTATAGGTAAATTCAGATCAAACAGGAAGGACCAGGATGCAGAGATCAATGTACCAAATGCTGGTGAGGGTGTGGAACAAGAGAAAACCTCCTTCATTTATGAGTTATGGGAGTATAGAGCAGTATGTCTACTTCCTGACAAATTAAATGCACTCTTGCTACAAATCCCAGTAATCTTGCTCCTTGATATTTATTCATAAAATCTGAAAATGTATATCCATACAAAACCCTATATGTGGATGTTTATAAACATCCTAATTCATAGTCTCCAAATCATGGAAGCAAACTGAAACACCTTTCAGTAGATGAGTAGCTAAGCTATGACACATGACCCAGCTATGCTGCTCCTGGGTGTATACAAAGAATTCTTTGTGCTGTTACAGAGATACTTGCTCATCTTTGTTCATTGCTATTCTATTCACAATACCCAGGAAATGAAACAGACCTAGATGTTTACCGATAGATGACTAGATAATAAAAGTGTGATACCTGCAATGGCAGTTATTCAGCCACAGATGAAAATGAAATCATGCAGTTTGCAGGAAAATACACAAAACTAAAAAAGAAAATCATAATATGACAGCTGAAGCCCATAATGACAAATTCTACATGATTTATCTCATCTGGGGATTTTAGCCTCTACTGTTCATATGTGTATCCATGTGGGTGGGAGTGTAGATGGCAGGGGATCTCAGCCTCTCCTGTTCTTATGTGTATCTGTGTGGGCGAGAGTGCAGATGGCAATAAACCAGAAAGAGGCCCATGAGGGGGAAAAATTGTTCTCAGTAGAAAATTACCCTATAATTAAATTTCAATAAATGTTATCTCTGCTATATTTAAAACCTAAAATCTCACAATTAATTGGATTAGCATCTGACCATTTATAAGGTATTTTAAATTTCGTGTTATTTCTGTTAAGAATTGCTGTTCCAGTTAACTTCCAGATATGTTGCCACTATCAGTCAGTAATGTTACTGAAAATAGTGAACTCTTCTGTTTTTGCACACTTTCCTACTTTTAATTTTACTATTCAGTTTCATCTTGATGTGGTTTTGATGCCTCTCATCTTTCAGTAACTTTCATTATGTACATTTATATTTTCTAATGAAAATTATAGATGTAAAAAGCTATGATCTATATAAACAATGGAATAACATTGACCATTATGAAGAAACCAATTTGAAAATCATATAACACTGTCAGAGTCCTACCATATGCCATTCTTGAGAAGAAAAAGGCTTTCTAAGGAAGCACTAAGGATAGATGGTTCTCAGGAGTAGATAGGAGGGCAGACTAGTAGGTAGAACACAGAATACTGTGTGTGATGCTTCATGTTTTCAGATAAAGCACATACATCCAGAATAAATACAAATGTTGACTATGGCAATGCAGGTATATCAACTATCACAGATATACATCTGTGACTAAGGATTTTGATACTAGAGATGCTATACCTGTCACGGAAGCAGGAAGTACACAGGGATATTTGCACCTTTGCTATGTTTTTCTATGATCCTGAAGCTGTCCTTAAAAAGTAAAGTCTAGGTGCTGGAGATGTAGCTCAATAGCATACCCACTTAACATGCACAAAGTCTTGGTTCCACCACTCCTTACACAGACTGTAGTGACATGTGCTTGTAATCTTACCACTGAGGAGGCAGAGGAGTGAAAAACAGCAGCAGTACAGGGTTATCATTAGTTAACTGTAAGGCCTGCTTGGAATCTGGGAGACCCTGAAAAAAACAAAACAAAAGTGAATATTTTTAAAGGTATCAGACACTTTATTAGTTGAGAATGCTACAAAGGCTCTCATTTATTCACTAAATTTTAGGCAAGAAATGAGGAAAAAGCCCAACTAGTTCTCCAGAATAAATTTGGATGACCAAGAAGTATAGTGTGATTATGCTGGTAATGTAAATATTTGTCCGCCTATGGGTTTAATAAAAAGCTGATTGGCCAAAGGCAAACAGGAAATATGGGTGGGGCTACCAGGCTAACAAAACTTGGGAACATCTCAGAGCAGAGACAGACACCAAACAGATGCCAGAGAGCAACCAGAGAGCCACCAGAGAAAGCTGCCACAGACACAACAAGGAGATGGCAGCAGACACAGAGGAAAGAAGCTGAAATGCTGCTCTGAGCCACACATCTGAACATGCTGGGTTAGTTCAGATGAAGGAGTTAGCAAGTCATATGCCTGGCCCTAGATCAACCAACATAAAATCAATACAAGCCTGTGTGTGATTATTTGAGGCTAACAAGGGCTGAGAATGGATCAAAACCTCTGTTTCAGGCCTGGAAAGTCTGGGCCAGAACCATCTCCAACAAAGAAGTCATAGAACAGCTTCCTGCACACACTGCCACTCTGCTCTCTCTAATGCACGTTGCCAGCCTCCATGACATGCTTTGGAGTTAGTTTCCATAGAGATATGACAATTAGACCAACTGACGTTTTACCAGCAAAAGCAGAAATTAAAAGACAGGCAAACCATGCACATGCAATCTTTTTTTTTTTTTTTTTTTCTTTTGCCTCTGAGACTTACTCTGAGTGCTGGGATTAAAGCATGCACCATTGTAGCTCGGCCCATGCAATCTGTGCTTAACTAAACCCAAATTAAGTCTTTCCTACACAAATCCCTTGGAGACTAAAGCTGGAATAAAGGCATGCTCAGGGCTTCACATAAAAAGTGGACAGAGTGTTTACTCACAGAACATAAATGGCTACTGAAGGAAGTGTTTAAGTGAGAGGAAGGCTGTATGAGATTCAAGAAGAAACAGGAGACAGAGAAACTAGATTCTATGTTGGTGATTTTAAGAGAGCCCCGATTCACTGGAGATTTCTTAGAAGTGAGATAAAAACACTTACTTCAACTTCGTGATAATGTGCAAAATAAGGACAATGGAAGCATTGTGCATGTCACTAATTTACTTACAGCTCCATTGTTTAATGATGGTGTTAGCCGATTTTGTCTACTGAGAATACCACAGAGTGTGTCTTCACACCGTCCTAGGCTGTCTCATCAGGTACTGGACGCTGCCTTGTGATGCCATCAAAGACTTGAACTGGGTATTGGTGGTACCCCTGTGGTCCCAGCCTTGGGATGCAGGGATGAGAGGATTACAAATTCAAGGCCAGCCTGCCCTAGATAGTAACTGCTTCAAAAAGCAAAACTAGGGACTGGAGAGACGGCTCAGTGATTAAGATCCTAGACTGTACTTGCTTTTCAAGAGGACCTGGGTTTAGTTCCTAGCACCCACTTGGTTGGTGACAACTGTTTCGAACTCCTATTCCAGGGGATCTCACACTTTCTTCTGGCCTCTTCAGGACTGTATGCATGTGATGCACAGATAACATGCAGGTAAAACATCCATATACATAGAAAAATAAAATCTTTTTTTAAGATTAAAAAAATTCTTGGGTAACCCTGTTTCAGAAAAGAAAGACAAAACAAATGTGTGTGTGTGTGTGTGTGCGTGCGCGCGCGTGTGCATGTGCGTGTGCGCGCGTGTGTGTGTGTGTGTGTGTGTGTGTGTGTGTGTGTGTGTGTGTGTGTGTTTTAAAGGCATCAGCCACTTTATTAGTGGAGACTGACTCAGAAGCTCTCACACACTCAAACAATTCTAGGTTCAGCCTTGCCTAATGTACAAGATTGTCCTTTGGCCCTTTTCCAACACTCGGGCATATCTGGGGCCCATTTTAATTATCTGTTCCACAGGATGAAAGCCAATTTTCCCTTACAAGCTGATAATACTATCAGCACAGTCCCCTTTCACATATAAGCCGGCATGGATTCCTCTTATTGGAAGCATCAAGTAGTAAAAGCCAAAAGGAACGTGTGCACCCCAAGGAATCAAATGGGAGACAATGATGATAGAATTTTTTTACAATGGGTTAAATTAGTCAACAGTTCATGGACTTCGACTGCTAACAGGTGCAAGGGGTTTGTTTTGTTTGTTTGTTTCCTGATTCTCTTGGCTTTGAAATTGAGATGGCAAGGGGACACCAACATTAATAAAACAAGATAGTATTTGGACACTTTGAACTGAACAAAAGAAATTGGACCTGGGGTGCGTTACTTATTCATGGCATCTCTCCTTTGGGGAAGCCTGAGGTGCTCTATATTGGGGATGGGGGAGGTGAATTCTGGTGGTTTGTAGTTCAGGTCAATGGTGAGAGAGGATGGGAGGCGTCTTTCACTCCAAAGCTCTCTCACCAGGAACGTTTGCTCTTTTAAATCCAGTTAGTGGTAAGCAGGAGACCTAGACTCAGGAATTTCATAAAGTGACAGAGCCAGGAAGTCCTGACAAAATTCAATCATCGTAAAGGAAGGCTGAAGGGCCTTCATCAACTATGAGGAAGAGACTCCTAAGGAGCTGGCAGCGAGCAGCCTGATGCCTTGTATTTATAAAAGGTGATCCAGGGAGGTATCTGAGAACAAAGTTTGGGACAGAACCTTTTTGCCAGGGAACTTGAGGCCTGGGGTGACCTAAATGTCTTTGTCTCCTGTTTCCACTATTGTCCCCAACTACCATGGCCATTCTCATATTACCATGGTCCCTGCCACTTAATGAAGAATGCCTTGACCTTCACTGGCCCCATAGGTCAGGCATATTCCACTATCTCTAGTGAATTGTGCTAGGGTTTTTATGCATATGTGTACACACAGCATGCAATGTAAGCCTTGTTACTGTGTCTACAGCTCCGAGTTTAGACACAAGCTCATTCTTGCCACATTTGGCCACATTCTGTATGAAAAGCACATACAACTTTAGTCTCTGTAGAAAATCTGTTCTGCCAGGCAGTATGTTCTCATCTTAGGACCAGAAAGAAAATGGTAAGTTTTAAGAAAAAGTGGAATAAAAACAAAGCCAGTCTGCCATGAGGGCAATGCTAAGCAACTATGCTTTCATCTAGGACAGTGACTTTCTACCTTCCCAATGTTGTAACCTTTTACCACCGTTACCCATATTGTGGTGACCGGCCCCCCCACCAAGGAAGCAGAGTTGCTGCTTCATAACTGTAATTTTGCTGCTGTCATAAACCATAATGTAAATATTTAATGTACAAGATATCTGACATGCATCCCCTGTGAAAAGGGCCTTTTGACCTCCAAAGGGATCATGACCCATAGGTTGAGAGGCCCTATAGCCCAGTACCAGCACCCTTCTGCTAGCTGCAGCAACAGAATCTGCTGGGGCCCAGTGTTAAGAAGCCCTCAGAAGATCACTGAGGCCCGAGAGCGAGAGGGTAGGTACACTTTAGAGGTTACCGACAGCACAGAGTGGGTTGGGATCACTGTCGGCTTCTTAGAAAGGAGGAGAGCCTGTGTGTTGGTTACTTTTCTTTTTGTTGAGGCAAAACATCTGATAAAAGCAGCTCAGTGAAGGAAGATTTCATTGGCTGACAGTCTAACAATACAGGAAGGTGTGGAGCAACCAAGGGCCATATTGTATCCCCCCCCCCCCATGGAAACAGAGAGAGGTAATGCTGGTGGCCCATTTTTGGTCTCCTTTATATTTAACCAAGGACCCTAACCCATAGAACAGCACCATTCTTTCAGAGTAGGTCTTCTTATCTACACCCTCTGAAAACACCCTCTCTGGCATCTTCTAGGTCATTCTAAATCCTGTTAACTTGACAAGATTAACTATCCTGGCCAATAAGACCAGAACAATTTGAACAATTAATTTTGAAACCATCCTGGGAAAGTGAAGTCTTGTCTCAAGAATTCCAAACCAGGGGTGGCATTGTTGTTTAAGTGGTAGAGGGTTCACTGTGCATGCGGGAAGGCCTCAGCTCAATCCCCAATGATGCATAAAAACAAAACAGTAGAAAAAAACAGCTTGTGGTGGTGAATGCTTATAGTATTAGAATTCTAGGGGTACAGAGCTAAGCACTGGAGTTCCTGATGCAGCTGTGGAGAAGGAGAAGAAATTATATGAGCAAAGGGATCAGGATCATGACTAGAGGAACCACAGTGAGGGCTGATCTGAGCTATTGGAGTTCACTGACCCTGAAATAGCTACTGAGGAACCTTCATGGAAAGGAATTAAACTCTCTGAATGTAGATGACAGTCAAAAGGTGTGGGCAATTTGTGGAGCCTCTTGCAGTTGGACCAGAGTTTATTCCTGGTGCATGAACTGACTTCTCCGAGCCCACTCCCTACAGAGGAACACCTTACTCAGCCCTGATACTAGGGGGAAGGGGCTTGGTCCTACCTCAACTGGCTATGCCAGACTGAACTGACTCATCTTGGGATTCCGTGCCCTCCCTGGGGAATAGATGGTGGGATGGGGTTGGGGGAGGTTAAGGGAGAACTGGGAGAGGGGAGGGAGGGGCAGAAGTGGTGGGTATGTAAAAAAAAGTTTATATATTAAAGAATTCAATTCTAGGAGTAGAGACATGATCAGGAATTCAATGTCATCCTTGACTACATAGAAAGTTGAGGGCCAGCCTGGCTATATGAAACCCCATTATAAAAGAAGCAGATAAACAAACAGCCTCTTCTTTCCCTGATCTGTTCCACTCACCACTTTGGTGGCATCAAGTGACATTCCTGGCTGGTTTCTCCTTGTCTGTCCTCATGACTTCAGGCACACTCTGACAGCTTTCTCTTTCCTGTGACGCTATCATACTGGCCAGCCAGTCTATGACTGAGTTAGTGGAAGCTTTCACATCTTTCATTCCTGTGCTCGGAGGTAGAATATGCTCCCGGAGGTGTAGGGAGCAACCAGAAGCAAAACCTAAACAAAAATGTGAGCCAGGCCTTGGTCTATCTTCATCCTCTGCTCCCAGGGTTTTTCTAGCATTCTTGTCATTCTCAGCAAATGTTTCTTCTCTCCAAGGCAGCAATACCATTTATTGTCTCAAATATCAGTTGTACTAGCCTTGGCACTCTGGGCTGAAGACAGACTCCAGCATCACTGAGACATGGTGTCAATGGGTTTCTGTGTGCTTCCTAGTGTCCTCTCTACTGCCATCTTTGTTTTCTCCATTCTGAAACTTTTATCTCTGTCCCACCCCCTTCCCTGATATTCCTCTCTACGTAACTCTCAACTCTACATGGTCTCTATTATTTTGGCACTTTAATCTGGGAAGCAATTTTAATAGTGACTCAACCAAGGTGGATGTGTAGAGCCATGGCATGTATGGTCTCAATCATCACCGAAACCTTTACAACATTATGTTTAACCTGGATGTGATGGCCCCCAAAGGAGTGGCACTATTAGGAGCTGTGGCCTTGTTGAAGGAAGTGTGTCACTATGGAGGCAGGCTTTGAGGTTTCATATATGCTCAAGCCATGCCCAGTGAGACAAACCACTTCCTGTTGCCTGCAAGATATAGGACTCTCAGCTATCTCTCCAGCACCATGTCTTCCTGCATGCCACCATGTCCCACTATGATGATAATAGGCTGAACCTTTTAACTATAAGCAGCCAGCCCAGTGAAACATTTTCCTTAATAAGAATTGCCATAGTCATGGCATCTCTTCACAACAATAGAAACCCTAAAACACAGGGAAAGTACATAAATAATTTCCCAATTATTCTTTACATGATTTCAAGTATCCTTATTTAATTCTTTATCCTATTATGCTGAAATTTCTCCCAATTTTTAAAAAATTTAAGTCTTTGAACTTCTTTAAACCATGGTTATTGCTGGCTTTCTTCTTCTTTTCCACCTCCTGCCTTCTTCAATTTTCATAGCTTATTGAGGCCTGACTTCAACTCTGTCAGGACTACCCATGATTGTAACTGAATGAATTACATGATCTTCCCTTTGTTGAGATGGGGGTTGGTCTCTACATTCTTATTGACATATTGTATGATTGGCAGGTTATACTGGATATTGTGGTTAGCACCAAGAGATCCCTTTCTGGACTGAGGCCTTTGTTCTCAGCTGTGAGAGTGTCAGTTTCTGTGGGTGCACACAGAGTTGTTTCCTAATCTTTGCAAGAAGAAAAGGGAGCTATCTCACCTGGGTCTCCCTTCTCTCCAGGGTCAGCTGCATCTGCTCATTTGCCAGTCTGAGTTCAGACAAAGCCTCTTGCCATCTTTGAAGTATCATCCAAACTTCAAAGCTTTCCACAGATTCACTGCTTCAAGTTCATTCCAAGTTCAAATTTCTTTGACCAAATCTACTTTTCTTCTCTTTCTCAATGTATGTTTTATTGAACACTTTACAAAAACTTTACAGTAAACAAATATCCATGTCTGTGGGGAATTTGAAGCTAAGTATTTTTTTCTGAGAGAGAGAGAGAGAGAGAGAGAGAGAGAGAGAGAGAGAGAGAGAGAGAGAGAGGCAGAGAGAGAGAGAGAGAGAGAGAGAGAGAGAGAGACTACTCCAGAGTGAATAAACTTGAGTCTCAAAATCTCAAATGTAAAAATGCTCCCAATATGTAAACATTGAGCACAAACATGTCACCACAAGCTTGATAGTTAATGTACATAGACCCCTAAATTCTGTATGAAATCACCATAAATGAATTTGTAAGACATTTTGTTGTATGTGTGAAAATATCCCCAGAATCAGTCAGAAACTTGGAATGCTGCTGATCCCAAGCATTTTAAGGAAGTGAGAACCAGTTGACCTGTGACAGAACCCAGATGTCCTCAGGCTTCATTCTACTTTCTACCTCTTAGGTCCCTCCCTGTCACATGCAGTTTCAGGAGGGTTTCCTCAGTTTCAGCCACAGATACAAACTTGTCTAAGTTTTCAGAGCAACAGATGAAGTTGAGTCTCAATTTACAGGTTCCCCTTGCCCTGAGTTAGTTCGTTTTCTTGAATAATTTTTACTTATGGCATATAGGATCAGACCCACTCCCTTTGGCCTTCTGCCAAAATTCTGTGTGCTCCATTTTGAATCCAGTTTCTCTCTCCTTCAGGAAGGCTATGCTGTCTCCTTTGCATTTGTCTTACTTTGGGCTCCTGAGACCCTAAGCTCTCAAAGACTCACTCTACCCTCAAAATTGTAGCTTATCTCAAGTCACCACTATATTGCTTGTGAGCATCATAGAATAAAATGGAGCCTTTTTGTTCTACCTACTTAGATCTGGACTTTCAGAGTTAATGCATACAACAGTGAATAAAAACATAGTATTCACTAATCATATAGAACACATACTTTTGCTAGACTTGTTATTTTAATATTCCCAACCACACATGCTTGAGAACAGATAGCCATTCTGATGGCCATTCCCTAATTCCAATATATCCCAACCTAAGTGTTCTCTCTACCATCCCATCACGTGCTCAATACTGAGTAACACACTTTTCATTGATTGAAATGATCAGTGATTCTGTGTTTAGCTGTCCTTGGTCTCCCTGGACTTTTCTCCCTGTCTGGGCTGGCCTTTCTTGGTCTTGAATGGATTTTATCAATCAGCTTCACTCAAAATTTGATCAGGGGCTCTTTATTCCAGGGTAACCTGAGTTCTATTTTGTATCGTCTTTCTTTCTCCAGCAAGTAGCTAGCTTGGGCTTGTTCCTAGCCATAGTGGGGCTCTTAGAGAAGGCAAGACTAATTCTACAAGAGGAAACCCTGATTCAGAGGTTCTCTTAGGACATCTTCTTGCATCAGGTTGCTCAAAGTGCAAAGTCAGAATGAAATGAGACCATGAGTTATAGACCAAATGGCTTAGCTACGGGAAGACCTTTAATTGAGGCCATTCATAACATGACTCTACACAGCACCCTCAGTCAAGTCAGTGCTATGTATTAGATTGTTGTGGTCACACCCCCCGCCTGCAGGGGCTCTGAGGAACCTCTGACGTTTACGTCTAGGGTGTGTCTACCTTTAAAAGCCCCAACCACATGGGAGACCTTCTCTTTTCTCTTCCTCTCTGCTCCCTACTCTCTCTTTTTCTCTCTCTCCCCTCCCCTCCCCATTCCTTAATAAACCTAATATGGCTCTTGGCAGCGTGCTAGCGAGTTCTTCCACGCGTGAAATACTAACACTATGTCCTGACTAATTCTATTAGCCCTCATTATAGCTGTTTCTTCTACTTTCATTCTTGACTTCTTTAGTAAACTGCTTTATTTCCAGAATCCTCTCTGTTGAAATTTTTTATCAGACCATGTCAACCTCCTGGATTACAATCCTTCTCAGGTTCCCCATTGCATTCATATCTATACTAAAAATTCTTATCTTGCCTGTCCATAAATATGACAGTTTCTGCACATCTTTGGCCCCTGTTTCACAGTTATTTCCTGCACTGCCCTTCCACTGAGCCATTCTATTCCTTTTTTTAATCCTTTTAGTTTCAGGAAGGCTCATCTTTGGTGTTCTTTCTGGACATTCTCTGTTTCAGACATTTGGACAGTGGATGACCCATCTTTCAGATCAGAGAGCCATCTTCTCTTCCTCATCAGAGGAGAAAAACTAGAGCCCTTCCAATCATGTTGAAAACTCAATCTTAAATTTTTGGTCTTGTGTTTTAGTATCCTTGTTGTATCTGAAATTATTATTATCATCATTTACATTTCCCCTTTCTCACAAAAATGTGAGCTCCATGGGAACAGGAGCCATGTATGGCAGTCAACTCTGCATCACTCTAACAATATACATGTGAAAACAACTTATGAAGGAAGAACTGTTTTGGGATACAGTTTCGAGCCATGGTCCATTGTCTTGCATGCTTTTCAGCCTGTGACAAGTCTAGGCAACATGGTGAAAACATGACACAGAGCTGAAATGCACACTTTATAGTGAATAAGCAAAAGAGACAATAAGGTCTAAGGGTTTCTCAAGGGCACACCTCCAGTAACTTGAAGACCTTTTACCAAACTATTTCTTCTTAAAGGTTCACCATCTCTAATGCCACCATTCTGGGGTCCCAGATTTTAACACATGAACTTATTTGAGACTTCCAAGGTCCAAAGGATAATATACTGTCTTCATGATTGTTTCCATCTTAACGAACAGTAACACACACACACACACACACACACACACACACACACACACACACTGAAAGTAGTAGTTATTTACTCAGGAATAAGTAATTTAACATCCAAGCCCATGGGCCCAACATATAAAACACATACATTCTACTTCACTAACTTGTGCTACAAATATGCAATATTCAAGATAATAAGACCCTAGACTCCTGCTACCCTGTCATTATCATTACAAGCCATTACAGGTTAGCCGGCCATCTCCCTTTTTGATGGACCCAATTCTGACTTCTTTCTCATATGTCCATTGTGACTAGACAGACTCTCCATAACAAGTCTGTTTTCCCTGAAGTTTCCTCAGGAGACCATGTAGCCATCTATCACATTCAGGTACATTAAACAGCAACTAGGAGACTTCAGCAACTGGGAGGTATTAATGATAAGGGCAAGATTTCCCTTTGGCCTCTGTTACTGCATATCAACCAAGGAAAAGCTGATGTATAATACCAGGAGAAACAGTATCCTCAAGAACTGCTAGTATGATTCTCTATTTTCTCTGAATTCTAAAGTTCAAAGATGGTTTTCTAAGGAGACAGATGATGACATTATAACTGAGTAGTCTGTCTGTAGCCTAGATCCATGGGCCACCCCCAACAGGATGCTCTCAGGAGATAGAGCCATTTTGGTTCCCTAAGCTCTTTCTGCTAATGGGGTTCTTTCTCTTGAACTCTGCAGTTTCTTTGGGTCTCTGTAAATATGAAAGGCTCAGTAAGTACCATTCAGACTTGAGGTGGGATGTCTTTCTGTATGCTGTGAAATGTCACTGGTTAATAAAGGGACTGTTTTGTCCTATTGCAAGACATCTTAGGAGCAAGTAGGAAACCTGATAAAGGGGAAGGAGGCAGAGTCAGGGAGACATTGCAAGCTACTGCTGTGAGAGAAGATGTAAAAGTACAGGTAAGCCATGAGCCATGAGGCAAAACATTGATGAGTAGAAATGAGTTCACATGCAAGAGCTAGCTAACAATAAGCCTGAGCCATAGGCCAAACAGCTTGTAATCAATATAAGCCTTTGTGTGGTTGAGACTAAATGGCTTCAGGACTAGTTGGATGGGACACAGAAACTTATTACTACACTGGTTCATGTTTTTGAAATAATTTCCTTTACCCTCTAGGATCTCTGAAGATTTCCACTTCATTTTCTTCCTTTGTCTGCCTTCCAAAGTCCTCTAGAGCTAAAATTTTCAAATCTAATTGATGAGAACTCTACACATATTCCATAAGCTTCCCCAGGACTCTTTGCTCACATTTTTCTCACTTGTAGAATGAAGTCTTCTTGCCTCAAAGGACTGAAGGCATTTGTGTGAGTCACTGGAGCTTGATCTCCCTGTCTCCTGAGTACATTGGTCCTTTCCAAAGACCCTGGGAGGGACTCGAGCAATCTGTTCACAAGGATTTTGCACAAGAAAGATGCTTTCCTCGTGGTGTTAGGTGGTGGTTGAATGTCTGCCTTGAGATGGGGGAAGAGTTATAATAGAAAGCATTCAGTTTTGATTTAAGGAACGAGTTTTTATATGGTAGACAGTCACTTCCATACATGTTGGGACAATAGGACAATTCGAGGTAGAAATGGACTTCTTTGTACCTTACTCCAGGTCTGTTGACTTCTTGATCAAGGTCTGGGATCAACTGAAGCATGTGTGTCTTTCTCCTAGAACTGGAGTTATGAGGGTGATGACAAGCTGAGCCAAAGGGCAGAAAATTCTTTCACTCCTATTGTAGGAAAATGTAAATCAAATATTTGATTCTTACAGATGCCTGGCCCAAACCATGGCTTTCTCTAGAACACTGCTGCTAATGCAATGTACAAGAAGAACCATTTACCCTGATTTCCCCCTATTTTATGGCAACTGTGTAAATTAGAACTTACAGAGCTTTCATGTTCATAAGTCATAAACCCAGGAGCAGTCCTATAAATGGTACATATATCTCTGTGGAAAGGCATGTTGGTTTATACATCTCAGAATCAATATAGGAGAGCAAATTTCATTGAGCTATTCTAGAGTGACTAATGATCTTTCTATTTTCTTGATAGACAGTGTTTCAAAGTCAATGTCATGTAAGAGGCATTCATGATACACACAATCAGAGCTTGTAGGAAAAAAAGAACTCTGAGACAGTAGTGTTAGGCAATTATATACTTAAAAAGAATGCTTTATTTTTAGACTTTTGTCAGCAGAAGTTTTGAATTTGTAGTGGTTCTCTATGCCTGACTGTATATTAGTAAATTTTCATTGTGTCTTTAAAATAGAGCCAAAAAGTTACATAATCTTCAGCTCTTTCTTAAAACTATGATCTTTTCCTGGCGAAAACAAGACATAATTTATTATGTCAGAAAACCATTCCAACAGACGCATGATAACTCCTGTGAATGGAGGTCCTATATGGGTCTGGCATTGCTCTAGGTGTTTTTACATGAGTCTCTTCTTGATTCTTTAAAACAATTTGATGACATGCTATGATTTTCATTTCAATGAGTCCATTACAAAAGAAAGGAGAGAAGGAAGGAAGAAGGGCTGGATGGGAAAAAGATGGAAGAAAGAAAGAAAGAGAGAGGGAGGAGCAATGAAAAGAGAGAAGGAGGAGAGGGGGTAGGAGGAGAACAAGCAGAGAGAGGAAGGAATTATTTATTTTAGGTCACAAGCTTCTGTTCCTTTGTGCAGCCTTTGCTCTACCCAGCATGCTTTCCTTTTATTACCTTCTATCGTGTAGAGTTTCACACTTACCTATATTGTTTCATGTGGACCATATTATAACAGCTATCTGCTGCTTTATATTTCTGCTCCTACACTTTGACTACAGTATAAGCCCCCTGAAGATGAAGAATAGAGCCCCACAGAGCCCCAGTTTAGCCCCATCACCTTAAGCATATGGCAGAATCCAACTAGTGATGGGGAGCTTGTTAATTTTGACAATTAAAACTGATAAGATGTTATCAGGAAAATATTCCCAAGAGAGGTCCATGAATCGCCACAGGAATCAGTTGTTTCTGCCTCAGTATGATGCTGTCACTGGGAGTCGGGGAAAATATCACTGAGTTTCAGTTGAAGTGGAAAAGGGATAAATATGCAGCCAAGCTACAGGTAGGCTTTGGAGGTCTGTTCTGAGCCATCACTGTTGGCCAATACATGTGTGAAATGCTAGTTACCATAGCAACAAGCACAGAAAGCGCTTTCTCTCTCTCTCTCTCTCTCTCTCTCTCTCTCGTTTATGAATCTAAATCAATAAATGTTTATAAATAACTTTCCAATTGGCCCAAAGAAGTAGAAGCTTAAGCCAGAACAGCCCTTCTGTCCTGTGAATGTGAGTCATGGATATGTTGGCCACATTCTGAGGACAGAAAAAGGCTATCCATGGAATAAACAATTGGCCACATCATTTTCTTTGCAAGAACTCTCAGGGGAAAAGCTGCAGAGTGAAAATCTATTTCCCATGCTTAGTGACAAACAAAGAATACTAAATGCTCACTTGCAAGAAGCCTAGAAACAAAATGACCCAAACCATGTGCTTCCGTAGGGGCAGATCCTAGGTCCAAAGGTGGCAGGGATCGCAGTGCCTAGCTGGTTCTGCTGAAGTCCATTGGAGCAGGTACTAGCCCTACTGTGAGTGTGTGCGTTGGCTCATAGTTCCCTACAATATGCAAGTCGGAATTCATACAAATGTGGAATTTCGATTCAAGAGTCCCAACAAAAATCAAATCAGGCCACCAGCAGCCAGGAAAGCACTTTCTTTCTATAGCACTGTGAACAGATGGTTGAACAGCCTCTCAGAGATTTTTGGTGAAAGAGAAAGCTTTTTTTTCCCTCCCATCTCTATCTAGTAGCTGTTACATTCAATTTCTGAGCCAACATTTTCTCCAGCTCCCATCCCTAACTCCTGTCTGTCCGTCTGACATTGCTCTAGGTGCAAGGAAGACTCACCCACGAGGAGCATCTTCATGGTGGCATTTAAGCCTTTGAAAGCAGCTCTCATTATTTTCTAGCTTTCTACTGTTGGCTTATGGGACTCTCTGTCCTCTGAATTCTCTTGTCTTGTCAGATCCCTTTTCAAAATATGAACACTCTCAAAGCTATCTGCACAAATTCCCAGATGGAGGTTAAGATTTCAGAGCACAGAAAAACTGTTTCCTGAAACTTCTTTGTCTGTGGATATGGCTAAGTTGGTGCTCGTGTTCCTTTCTCCTTTCCTTCCTTTCTTCCACATTTCTCTCTTTCCACACTAAGCTCTTAGCACCAAGTAGAGTAAGTAACATGGGGATTCCATCTCAGAGCAGGAACAAATTATTATTTTTTTCCCCAGGGAGAACTCAACTGTGTTATGGATATCCTAGGAGTCAGAGTAACAGAAAGGAATAGTCTCTCTGATCATCAGAACAAAGATTTCAGCAGGAAAACATCAAGTAGAGGAGAAATGACTGTTCATATTGAAGGGTTAGTAGGGAACAACCCTCATCCTCACTGTCTCTTCTCTTCCTGTTAATTTTTCCCTGGAAGGACAAAAGTCACTGACAAATGAGTAGGGTAAATGAGTCTGTCTGAAGAGTAGAACTTAGGGTGATATGAAAACACTGAGGGAAGAAAATGGAATAAAATTAAAGGGAAACATTTATAGGAAATGGGATGGTCTCAAGGCACTACAGTTTCTGTCTGTCTCTGTTGTTAATGCTGCATATGCCTAGGAGGAACAGATAGGTAAATAATACCGAAAAGCTGATATAGGAGAAGTATTCAACATGGCCACACTAGGAAGAGGAACCAACAAAGCAGCCCAGGGGCCTCCAAGTCCATTTCTAGGGTCTTGATATTGAGGGTTAGGTTTAAATAGAGAGGAAGACCAAGCAGTCCTTATTGAGGTTTGGCCCCACCCACCATTGACTACCTTTGTCTGGCTCTAGTCTTGCCTGCAAGGTGGTCTCATAAATTGTCAGAGCGGTGTGAAATCTCTTTCTAAGAGATAAGCTCCTGTTCTGGCTGACCCCAGGGCTCCAGCCTTTTCATTCTCCTATCAAGAGACTCCAGTTTCTCAGGATTCATTGCTTCAGTTTTCTGAGAGCTGAGTGGTAGGACACAAGTATCTAGAATAATTATATTCCTGTCAGCATGGTCATACAACCTTTGTTTGGGACTCTCCAAATAGTGTGAAGGAAGAGTACATGCCCCAAGTTGTCCTCTAGTTTCAACTTCCAAATATCTGGAGGTTTGTGGGAAATCTTAACTCTGGAGCTGTTCAAAGGGCAATTATTGTTATTAGTTCATACCTCTATTATTAGTTCATACCTCTGGTATCAGGGTTCAGACCCACAGGATCTCTCTCCACTTCTGTTGCAATAAAGCAAGGAGGAGAGACTGAGAAATAATAGCTTAAACAAGATGGAAGACACTCCTTTTCTGTTCCTCAGAGCGAAGGGAGTGTTGAGAGGCTTATCTAGAGAACTTGGTGTGGGCCTGGAGTCCAGGAGATCCCTGGATGATGAGGGACCACAGATATGAGCAACTCCGTGTCATTTGCCTGGAATGGCAGAGGAGGCAGAAAAACTAGATTGGAAACACATAGCATACTGTGTGTGTGTGTGTGTGTGTGTGTGTGTATGTATGTATGTATGTATGTATGTATGTGTGTGTGTGTGTGATGCACATATGCTATGGAATCATGTCTGGAAAAGTTCTGGAATCTGAGATTTCCTTTAGACCAACAAATAACTAGAGCACAGAGTAAGAAAAGGCACCGTGGCTATCTTTGCTTGAAGAAGGATAGGAAGGCAGACAAAGGGGTGGGGGCAAGGTATGAGAAGGAAAAGGAACTCAGGAATTTGGCTGAGCCTTTGCCAGCAATAAGGCAAGGACTACAGCACAATTAACAACTACCTAAGATCTTTTTTCTTCTCAGCCATAAGCCTGCTGCTTTCCAGGAATCTCACCGGAAACTCCATTCCCAAGGAAAGGATGTGTACTAAGGCCTTTGTGGAACCCTGGTGACTCCTGCTTTTACTGAATCATATTATAACTCCATCCAAGGCCTTTGTGGAGCCTCACCTCCCTCTCTCATCAAAAGGGAGAGAAAAAGAAAGGTTTCCTAGCAACCTTAGAGATGGAACTTGAGAGCCACCAACAGGGCCTGTGTTAAGTGCTGAGATAATTAACTGCCCACCTGCCCTTCAGGAACTCTTAGCTATGCTTGGTTATGGCTTCCTTTCCCTACTCTTTCTTGGAAAGCAACACTCTCACTTGGGTTTGTTTCACATTACTCTTCTCAGAGTCTCTCTTTCTCACGGCCCTCATGTTTAAACCTGGATTGAATAACCTTTAATCGAATCACCAACTCTGCTTTATAAATTGGCCATCTTAATTTTTTTTTCCCTGTGTCAATGACACAAATCAGAGTCCGGTCCCTCAAAGTCTAGGGAAGCTCCTCAGGCTCCAGAGGACAGCAGTGGTGCTGTGTCTGTGATCCCTTTCCACTGGGGAGCATAGCAAAGCACTTTTTCATAAGTTCAAACACAGACATGTGCTAGCTTTCTTTATTGGGTGTTTTGGGCATTTTTGATTCCTTCTTCTTTGCTGGTTGACATACAAGAAAATAGGTTTTGTTGTGACAGTTCATACATACATATTTATCATTGCATCCTCTCCAGTCCCTCTGTCACCTCACCTCTCCCCATTCCTATCCCCTCGTTTCCTCAAATAGTCACCCTTTCTGCTCCTGTGACCCACGCATTCTGTTATCCTCTATTGCTTCCCTGACCTTTAAACTTTCCTCTTCTCTCATAATTTCCTTTCTATTTAACCCTCACTACACAGACATATATCACACACTCACACACACCACACACACACCCCACACACCCCAAACACACACACCCCAAACACACCACACACACACACACACACAC
>PVIH01014540.1:0-53338 GCA_004025045.1 Sigmodon hispidus | reverse complement strand
AGTCAAGTATAGTGTTGCCTCCTGAGGTTCTAATGTTGAGCAAAATTGTTTTGACACTCCTGACTTTCTTGATATTCCAAATGAAACTGAGTATTTTTCTTTCAAGATCTATAAAAACTTGTGTTGGGATTTTAATTGGAATTGCATTGAATCTGTAGATTGCTTTTGGTAAGATTGCCATTTTCACTATGTTGATTCTACCTATCCAGGAACATGGGAGATCTTTCCATTTTCTGATACCCTCTTCAATTTCTTTCTTTAGTCAATTAAAGTTTTTGTTAAACAGATCTGTTACTTCTTTGGTTAGAGTTATGCTGAGGTATTTAATACTACTTGTAGCTATCATAAAGGATACTGTTCCCCATATTTCTTTTTCTGCCCTTTTATCTTTAGTGTATAAGAGGGCTACTCATTTATTTGAGTTAATTTTGTATCCTGATGCATTGCTAAAGGTGTTTATCAGCTGTAGAAATTCCCTAGTAGACTTTTGTGGGTCCCTGATGTACACAATCATACCATCTGTAAATAAAGATAGTTTCACTTCTTCTTTTTAAATTTATATCCCCTTAATCTCCTTTCGTTCTCTTATTGCTATTGCTAAAACTTTGAGAACTACTTTGAATAGATAAGGGGAGGGGCACAGCCTTGTCTAGTACCTGATTTTAGTTGGATAGCTTTATTTTTTTTTCCATTTAATTTGATGTTGGCCATCATGTTTTTGTGAATCACATTTATTTTATTTAGGTATTTCCCCTGTATTGCTGATCTCTCCAGGACTTTTATCATAAAGGATTATTGGACTTTGTCAATGGCTTTTTCAGCATCTAAGGCGAGTCTCATGTGTTTTTTTTTTTTTACTTCAGTATTTTTATATGATGGATGACTTTTACAATTTTCTACATGATGTACCATCCCTGCACTTCTGGTATGAAGCCTACTTGATCATTATGAATGACTTTTTTATATGTTGTTGCATTCAGTGTCCCCAGAATTTTGTAGAGAATATTTACGTTTATGTTCATGAGGAAAATTGGTCTGATATTCTCTTTCTTTGTTGCATCTTTGAGTGGCTTGGATATCAGTGTTATTCTGCTTTCATAAGACAAGTTTGGCTATATTCCTTCATTTTCTTCTGTATGGAACAGCTCTTCTTTGAATGTCTGGTAGATTTTTGCAATGAAACCATCTTGGCCTGGGCAGTTTTTATTTGGGAGACTTTTAATGACAGCTTCAATTTCCCTTGATGTTATAGGGTTAGGGTTAGGGTTAGGGTTTGGACTAGGACTAGGGTTTGGCTCTGAAGGGCTCTTCCAGTCCTTCCTAAAAGAGGGAACTTGCCCAGCCATCTGCACCTCCAACTGCATCAGCAGAGAAGGACTGAGGACTTTGAAATTCTGACTCTGTCCAGAGGTGAGGTGAGCAGTCCTGAACACCTGATTCCCCACCCAGAAACTTGTGTTCTGGGATCAGGACCAGTCTGTGGTGCTTGACTCCAGACTCTCTTCAGAAGACAGGACTAGGGTTTGGCTGTGAGGAGCTCATCAAGCCACACCTAAAATATGAGACCTTACATAGCTGTCGCTACTACCAGGGCAAACTGCCTCATCAGAGAAGGACTGAGGGCCTGAAATTCAGATCTCCGCCCAGAGAAGATTCAGAGATTTAGCAGACCCCTTGTTCAGAGGAGAGAGGAGACACACAAGCCCTCTTGCCACAACGGCCTAGGAGTTGCCTAATCTTGAACCACTGACACCATGGGCAGACGCCAGTGCAAAAATACATATAATAATATAAAGAACAACAAGGCAGCTCCAGAAGAAACTGGTGGTTCTACAACTACAAGTCCTGAACATAGCAATGAAGAGGAAGCAGAAGGAAACAACACCAAAAACACCTTTATGAAGATCTCTGAAGCATTCAAAGAAGATACAAAAAATCCCCTTAAAGAAATAGAAGAAAATACAAACAAAAAATTGGAAGTGATGAAAAAAATCCTTGAAAGAAAAAAAAAAGAAAAAGCAAACCAAAAAATGAAAGAAACATTCCAGGAACTAAAAAGCCAAGCATGCCCAAGCGGCAAACCACAACCACTGAACATCTTGGGATCAGAAAAACCCTGGACTGACCCTTCGGGCCCCACTCCAACTATAGGAATACCTGGCTCACTCTTGAGGGAGGGGGGAAAAACTGGATTTGGCCAGGAGTGGAGACTGATCCAAGCATTATTGGATCAGTGGGACCATAGGACTGTCTGCTCCCTGCCCAGGGAGGGGATGGGGAGTTTGGAGAAGTAAAATGACCTGATCTGGTGGGAGGGGAAAGGGACCTTGAATAAGGATATACAGGGATGGGAAAAAAATTCAGAGGGAAAGCTGAACACAAAGTAAATATATGTGTAGCAATCTTATTTGCATTATCACCCTTGATAAGTCATGCCTATGATTTTTATCTTCTTTATAGTTATTGTTAACTTCTCAGCATTTTAAATTCATTTTACTGTTTGTTTGATAAATGCAAAATAAAGAAGAAAAAAATTAAAAAAAACTGAAATAGAAGCAATAAAAAGGCACAAAATGAGGCAAAGCTGGAAATAGAAAACCTAAGAAAAGAGGTAGCTAATACTACAGATACAAGCATAGCCAACAGAATCTAAGAGATGAAAGAGAGAATCTCTGAAGTGGAAGACTCAGTAGCTAAAGTAGATACATCAGTCAAAGAAAATAGTAAAACCAAAAAAAAGCCATAACATAAAATGTTCAGGAAAACTGGGATACCATGAAAAGACCTAACTTGAGAATAACAGGAATAGAAGAAAAAGAAGAATACCAGCTCAAAGGCACAGATAATGTGTTCAATAAAATCATATGAGAAAACTTTCTGAACATGAAGAAGGAAATGCCTAAAAAGATAAAAGAAGCTTACAGAACACCAAATAGGTATGAGACCCCCAAAAAAGGCAGCACACCAATAATAATCAAGCAACAAAACATAAAGAACAAAGAAAAAAATTTAAGAGCTGCAAAAGAAAAGGGCCAATGTGCTTATAAAGGCAGAACCATCAGAATAAAATCTGATAATACAATGGAAATAATGAAAGCTAGAAGAGGTTGGTCAGAAGTTATACAGTCACTAAAGAGCATGGCTCCCAACCTAGAATACTATCCCCAGCAAAACTATAAATTGCCATAGATGGAGTAAACAAGATATTTCATGACAAAGTCAGAGTGAAACAATATCTATCTACCAACCCAGCCCTCCAGAAAGCATTAGAAGGAAAACTCCAACCTAAGGATCCCAGATACACTCATAAAACCACAAACAATTAATAATCCCACAGAGGAATAGCCAGAGGAAAAAAATACATACAAGCTACCACCAAAACTATCAAGAAATATCAATCAGTGGTCACTAATATCCCTTAATATCAATGGAATCAACTGACCTATAAAAAATACACACTAACATGAAGGATATAAAAACAGAAGTGATCCTTCTGCTGCATACAAGAAACATACCTCAACCACAAAGACAGAGACAGACTCAGAGTAAAGGGTTGGGAAAAGATTTGCCAATCAAATGGTCCTAAGAAACAAGCTGGGCTTGCCATCCTAATATCTAACAAAGAAGACTTTAAGCTAAAAGCAATTAAAAGGGACCAAGATGGTCATTACTTATTCATTACAGGAAAAAATGGTCAAGAGGAGATTTCAAACCTGAATATTTATGTCCCTAATATAAGGGCACCTACCTATGTAAAAGAAACACTACTAAAGCTCAAATCTCACATCAATTCTCACACCCTAATAGTGGGAAATTTCAATACCATACTTTCACCACTAGATAGGTCAACCAGACAAAGTCTCAACAGAGAAATAAGGAGTCTAACAGAGGTTATGATGCAAATGGATTTAATAGATATTTATAGAAGCTTCCACCCAAATGCAAAGGAATATACATATTTCTCAGCTCTTCATGGAAATTTCTCTAAAATTGACCACATAACTGGTCATAAAACAAATATCAACAGATACAAAAAATGAAAATAATCCCTTTTAACATATTGGACCACCAGGACCTAAAGTTAGAGTTCAACAACATCCAAAATCAAAGAAAGCCTACCAACTCATGGAAACTAAACATTACTCAGCTGAACCACCTATAGGTCAAGGAAGAAATTCAGAAAGAAGTAAAAGTCTTCCTAGAATTTAATGAAAATGTATCCACAATGTATCCAAACTTGTGGGACTCAATGAAAGCTGTTTTAAGAGGAAAATTCATAGCACTAGATGCCTACAAAAAAAAAACCTAGAAAAATCCCACACTAGACACCTAACAGCTCAGCTGAAAGCCTTAGAACATTTAGAAGCAAACTCACCTAGAAGGAGTAGACAGCAGGAAATAATCAAACTTAGAGCTGAAATCATTACAATTTAAACAAAAAAGAACAATAGAAATAATCAATGAATCAAAGAGTTGATTCTTTGAGAAAGTCAACAAGATAGATAAGCCCTTACTCCAAACAAATCAAAAAGCAGAGAGTACCCAAATCAACAAAATCAAAAGTGAAAAGACCCCCAAGAAATCCAGAGAATTATCAGACCATACTTTTAAAATCTATATTCCACAAAAATGGAAAACCTAGAAGAAATGGACAGCTTTTTCGACAGGTACCATTTAACAAAATAAAGAGAAGAACAGATTAATTACCTAAACAGATCTATAACAATAAAGGAAATTTAAGCTGTCATTAAAAGCCTCACAAGGAAAAAAGCCCAGTTCCAGATGGTTTCAGTGCAAAACTCTACCAGACATTCATAGAAGAATTACTACCATTATTCCTCAAACTATTTCACAGATTAGGAACTGAAGGAACATTGCCAAATTCATTTTATGAGGCAACAATTACCCTAATACCAAGCCACTCAAAGATACAACAAAGAAGGAGAATTACAAACCAATTTCCCTCATGAATATTGATGCTAAAATTCTCAACAAAATTTTGTCAATCCGTATACAACCATATATAAAACATATCATCCACCACAACCAAGTAGGCTTCACCCCAGAAATGTAGGGATGGTTCAACATGCGAATAACCATAAACATCATCCATCATATGAACAAAGTAAAAGAACAAAGCCACATCATCATATCCTAAATGCTGAAAAGCCCTTTGACAAAATTCAACACTCCTTTATGATAAAAGCTCTGGAGGGATCAGGAATACAGGGAAAATATCTCAATATAATAACGGCACTTTATAAGAAGCTGACAGCCAACATCAAACACAATGGAGAAAAACTCAAAGCAATCTCACTAAAATCAGGAACTAGACATGGATGTCCTCTCTCTCCTTATCTCTTCAATATAGTTCTCAAAGTTTTACCTAAACCAATAAGAGAATGAAAGGAGATTAACGGGATACAAACAGGAAAAGAAGAAGTTAAGCTATCTCTATTTGCAGATCATATGATTGTATACATACCTGACCCACAAAATTCTACCAAAAAACATTCACAGCTGATAAATACCTTCAGCAATGTAGGAGGATACAAGATTTTCTCAAAGAAATCAGTAGCCCTTCTATACACTAAAGATAAAAGGGTTCAAAAAGAAATAAGTGAAACATCACCCTTTATAATCACTGCAAACTCCATTAAGTACCTTGGAGTAACTATAACCAATGAAGTAACAGATCTATATGACAAAAACTTTAAATCACTGATGAAAGAAATTGAAAAGGATATCAGAAAATGGAAGCTGTCCCATGTTCCTGGATAGGTAAGACTAACATAATAAAAATGTCAATTCTACCAAAAGCAATCTACAGATTCAACACACTTCCCATCAAAATCCCAACACAATATTTTACAGACCTGAAAAGAACAATCCTGAATTTCATTTGGAATAACAGGAAAGCAACGATTGCCAAAACAATTTTGCTCATCAAAAGAACCTCAGGAGGCATCAGAATCCCGACTTAAAGTTATAATATAGAACTACAGTAATAAAAACAGCCTGGTACTGGCATATAAACAGACTTGTTGATCAATGGAATAGAATTGAGGATCCAGGCATTAATCCAAAATCCAAAAACCTATGAACACCTGATCTTCGACAAAGAGCCCCAAAATATTCAATGGAAAACAGATAGTCTTTAACAAATGGCGTTGGCATACCTGGTTGGTAGTGTGTAGATAAATTCAAATAGATCCAAGCCTGTCACACTGCACAAAACTCAAATCTAAGTGGATCAAAGACCTCCACATAAACCTAGCTACTCTGAACTTGATAGAAAAGAAAGTTGGAAATAACCTGCAATGAATTGGCACAGGCGATCACTTCCTAAACATAACACCAGTGGCATAGACACTAAGATTAACAATTAATAAGTAGGATCTCCTGAAACTGTGAAGCTTCTGTATAGCCAAGGACACTGACAATAGGACAAACGACAGGCTACAGAATGGAAAAAGATTTTCACCTACCCTACAAGTGATAGAGGATTGATCTCTAAGATATATAAAGAACTCAAGAACCTAGAGTCCAAAACCTTGAAGAACCCAATCAAAAATGTGGTTCAGAACTAAAAAGGGAATTTTCAGCAGAAGAATTACAAATGGCTGAAAGGCACTTCAAAAATTGCTCAACATTTTTAGTCATCAAAGATATGCAATTCAAAACAACTTTGAAATAACACCTGACACCTGTCAGATTGGCTAAGATAAAAGACACAAATGACAGCCTCCACTAGAGAGGTTGTGGCACAAGGGGAACACTCCTCCATTGATGGTGGGAGTGTAAGCTCGTTCAGCCACTCTGGAATGCAGTAT
This sequence comes from Sigmodon hispidus, assembly GCA_004025045.1. Classification (NCBI taxonomy): domain Eukaryota; kingdom Metazoa; phylum Chordata; class Mammalia; order Rodentia; family Cricetidae; genus Sigmodon; species Sigmodon hispidus. The sequence goes on along the minus strand of PVIH01014540.1, from coordinate 46,505 downwards.
TGCAGTTTCTCATAAAACTGGAAATCAGTCTCCCCAAAGAATCATCAATACCACTTCTGGGTGTATACCCTAAAGAAGCACAGTCACACTCCAAAGGCATCAGATCAACTATGTTCATAGCAACATTATTCGTAATAGCAAGAACCTGGAAACAACCTAGATGCCCCTCAACTGAAGAATGGATTAACAAACTGTGGTACATCTACACAATGGTGTACTACTCAGTGGTAAGAAAAAATGATATCCTAAAATTTGCAGGCAAATGGATGGATTTGGAGACTATCCTCCTCAGGTAGATATCTCAAACCCAGAAAGATAAGCAAGGGATGTACTCATTCATTAGTGAACTCTAAAAAAAAAGAAAAAGAAAAAGTAAAGAGTAAAGCATGCCCAAGCTGCAAATCACACCCACTGAAGAGCTTGGGATCTGAAACACCTTGGACTGACACCTTATATCCCACTCCCCCTAGAGGAACATCTGACTCAGTCTTGATGTTGAGGGGAGAAAACTGGACAGTCTTGATGTTGAGGGGAGAAAACTGGATCTGTCAGGAGTGGAGGCTGATCTGAGCAATATTGTTACCTTTGGACCTCCTGCCCATCCTGGGGAGGAGATGGAGAGATGTGGAGAAGACAGAATGACCTGAGGGGGTGGGTGCAGGAGGAGACATTGATTAAGAACATATATGGACAGAAAATGTGACTTTATTCATAATAAAAAATAAAAAAAAAGAAAAAGAAAAAAGCAAACAGATTCAAACTGCATACAACTAAATGCCCATCAACTTAAGAATGGATTAACAAACTGCAGTACATCTATACAATGGAGTACTACTCAGCAGTAAGAAAAATGATATCTTCAATTTGCAGACAAATCAATGGGAGTGTAGAATATTTTTCTGAGTGAGGTAGCACTATTCCAGAGAGATAAGCAGGGGATGTATTTACAAATTAGTGGACTTTAAATAAAAGTAAAGAATACCCAAGCTGCAGACTACATCCCCTGAATAGCTTAGTAGTGAAAATTACATTTAATATAGTCTTGTGCTGTTCATTTGATCTCATCATTATCCATTCTGCACAATTGCATTGTTACATATTTCCTTTTTGTCACTATTTTAAATTATATTTTTAGAAAATGATTTTTTTAAAAAAAATCTGAGTGTGTATATGTTGCGTTCATGATGAGAAATAAATCATCAAAACAAATTCTCACCATTACTCAAAAGTAAAAATAGAAATGATATTTTTTCTTAAAAAATAAAAATAACCCATACCATAACAACAAGATAATATATGGGAATATATAAACACTGCTCATTATTCACTCTCAAATTATATATTCTGTTTCCTAATAAAAACATAGGTTAATAGATTAGATTCAAAATCATGATGTATTCTTTTCCTGCATCAAAAATATTCCCCTTAACATTTAATATTAGTAACTTAATGGCATATCTGAAAAGTTTAGATCAGCAACAAAAGTAAAGAATGCTCCAAAGGGGTAAGTGGCAAGAAATAATCAAAACAAAGCGAAAAATATGGAAACAAAAAACAATATAAAGAATCAATGAAATAAACATTTGGTTCATTGGGAAAATCAATAAGATTTATAAATTCCTATCCAAATTAACTAAAAGGCAGAGACTATTTAAATTTTAAAAATTAGAAACAAATTTGGGGCTATAAAAACAGACATTGAGGAAATGTAGAGAATCATAAGGGCATACTTTAAAAACTTATTTTCCTTTTCACCTAAAGTAATATCAAAGCACATCATTAAAGATTAATATATGGACAAGTGAAAAGATTATATTGCTAGAAAATTATAATACTTGTGCATTTCATATAACAGTTTTCTCTTGGTGAACCATAATATGAGCAGTCATTTTGGTTGATATCCATTAGATACTAGAATTTATGCCAATAGCTATTTTGTGGAGAGAACAAACAGGAATCAACACATATATTGATGTATCCTCAAAAGGCATTTCAGCTAAAACTTTGGGAAGAAAATCTGTACCTGCTCAGTGTTACAATGCAAAATATTTAGGAAACAAGTGAGCAATTTCCAGAGTTTTCCAGACTGTTATTATTATGAGTCAAGACTCATGACCAAACTACAGAGTATTTTTGTCTTCTGTTTTAAGCTTTCCCAAACGTACTGAATGATCTTGAGAAAAGCATACCCAGGAATTTTCACAACATCTTTCCTTCTTGATTCAAGATTTTAAACCATATAAATTTTGTAATAAACACTTTAATCCTACCATGCTCAGGTATGTGCTTCTCCCCCATTTTTTTCTTGTAAACATGTATCTATATCATGGATAAAATTGCCTGCTTTCTTGGTTGCTACAGAAAGGCACTGAATTTAGAATAACTTCATATCTATCACCACACATTTCAGGTTATTATTTTTTTCTACACCAATTGTACGTTTTGATTGTGTTTAATGGGTTTTTATAGAGCAGAATGATTCTTTTTTATTTGATTTTTATTATAATATTTTTTTCATATAAGACAGTTTTAACTTCAATTGTTTTCCTTTTTGATTTCTACAAGGTATATTTCAAGTGTCAGTTAATTTACAAAGCAAAGTAGGATTTCAGTAAGAAAATTTTCAATTAAAGTGATATATCACAATGTTAACTAAACTCTTCATTGGATTTAAATTTTAAGTTAGAAGGTAAAGTGCTGATACTACATTTTCATACAGCAATACATCAGAAGATAAATGGGCATATCTTTCTCAAATCTTCAGAATTGTAGTTATGTAAAATATTGAACATCTGGTCCTAGATTTTACTTATGTTATAATTTGTTTACAATATGGAAGATTCTTTGAAATACCTGTTATGAAATTTGCATACTTGGTGTGTGTGTGTGTGTGTGTTGTAGTAAGAAATCTGGTAGAGAAAAAGGTAATGATTAAGTTAAATCTCATATTATTTTTTAGTTTTGATCAGTTTTGTAGCCTAATTAACACTGGTGCTAAATTTTATTATTATTATTATTTGCAGTAATTATCTGTCTCAATCTTCCCCTATTCTGTATTTTATATTTAAATTTCAACCCAGTATAAGAGAAAGCTTCCAAATGTTTTGTTAAAAGTTTCTACATTTATACACTCTATGATACCTCTTAACTTTTGTGAACTTCCAAACCTAGTTCCCCACTTCATTTGAATAGCATATTGCATGCAACAATATTATATTGTGATTATTTGTGTACGTACCTACTTCCTCTATTAAATCATAGCCTCCATGTGCTAATATTTGTAATTTTGCATTGCAGTCTATATTATGTGCCAACACATATTTGTTGCATGAATTCTGCTTGTAATGAAAGAAACTCAGAGCTAGATATCAGGAAAAGGCTAAAATTTCAAAGAGAGAAACACAACAGTCAAATCTCACCCAGCTATCTTTCAGCTTCCTCAGTTTAACTCCTGGTTCCTTCTAATTCCTCATCTGTCTTCCTAATCCTGTCTTAAATACCTTCTTTGCCCAGCTGTATCCCATCCAGGTTAATATTAAAGGTGTGAGCTTCTCTATTTGGTAGTTAGCCTTGAACTCACAGAAACACAGAAAAATCTGTGTCTGGAGTTATGGGCTTAAAGGCAATGGTCACACCTTCCCCACCCCATGCTGGGATTAAAGGGGTATGCCATTACTGCCTTGTTATTTGGACTTGTACTCACTGGTCAGGTGATCCTCTGGAGACAATCAGCTCCAAGTTGCCCATCCAAGGTGTTTCAGATCCCAAGCTGTTCAGTGGTTGTGGTTTGCAACTTGGACTTACTTTGCTTTTTGCTTTTTTGTTTAGAGTCCACTAATGAGTTAATACATCCCCTGCTAGGAAAAAGTGGGAGTTAAGCCTGACCTCCCTAAGGTCAAGAATAATCTCCCAAGTGATGGGACTAATGGAGTGTGCTACCCCTGCCTAGTTTGACTGTGCGTTGATCTCTTAATATTCCAAGTATTATTAAATATGTAACATATCACCACACATATTAAAGTGAACAAATTACTCTTTATGTGCATATTTACATTGTCGAAAACAGAAACAAATAGATCTATTTACATGGAAGGTCAATAACATTCCCTCAATTTGCATCTAATAAAGCTTTCACAGTTACCTTTCTTCTTGTTTTACAATGACTCTACTGTAATGCTTGACTAGCATGTTTATTGGTGGCAGAGAAATATTTGATGCTGAGGTGACATGCTGCAGGTTCTGTTCTTTAAATAAACTCCATTCCATGCCATGTATGGTTTCAATTTTATCTATGAAATTTAGATGGAACATGGCTGTCAACACACATTTTCTCTTTTAAAACACAGTTTCTTGACTTTAGATCTTTGTAGTTAGCAATATCTTTTAATCTTTTTCTGGTCTGTATGAATTACCTCATAAGCAATAAGGTATACATCTGAGATGTACATTAGATTCTTGTATTTAAAGTTCTCTAATTCTATATACACAGTTAGACAGTGATATTGTGTTTCCCTTGTTTCTAGAAAAGTATGTATAATATCTCCTTATAGGGATATGTTTGTGTCTCTATATTATTAGACATAAATATATTACAATTTACATTGCTGTTTAATTTCATAGTTCATCTTAATCTTTTACTGAAACAAACAAAACTCTTATTCTTTTAAAATGCTTACATTACTCTTACTGTGTAATTATACAATAAGTTCTCTTTGAAAATTATTTACTAATTTTATTATACATGTTTCTGTGGTTTGAAATTTACTAAGTAAATATCATTTTTATAGATTTTTTATTATGAAGTCATATTTTTTATCCATGTATCCCCTTGTTCAGACTCCCTTCCCCTCCTGCCCCTTGCCATCACTCACTTTATCTCTTCCCCAGCAAGGGCAAGAGGTCCCAAGTTCCCAAGGTGGCTTAGTTCAGCATCCACTCCAGGCAGATCCACTTTCCTCGTCCCAAAATTAAGACTGGGTCAGGTGTTCCTCTGGAGAGAATCAGCTCCAAGTTGCCCATCCAAGGTGTTTCAGATCCCAAGCTGTTCAGTGGTTGTGGTTTGCAACTTGGACTTCTTTGCTTTTTGCTTTTTTGTTTAGAGTCCACTAATGAGTTAATACATCCCCTGCTTATCTTTCTGGGTTTGTGATACCTTGCTTAGGAGGATATTCTTCAAATCCATCCATTTCCTGTGAATTTTAGAATATCATTTTTTCTTGCCTCTGAGTAGTACTCCATTGTATAGATGTACCATAGTTTGTTAATCCATTTTTCAGTTGAGGAGCATCTAGGTTGTTTCCAGGTTCTTGCTATTACGAATAATGCTGCTATGAACATAGTTGAGCTAATGCCTTTGGAGTGTCAATGTGAATCTTTAGGGTATATGCCCAGTAGTGGTATTGCTATATCTTTGGGGAGATTGATTCCCATTTTTTTGAGAAACTGCCATACTGCATTCCAGAATGGCTGAACACGTTTACATTCCCACCAAGAATGGAGGAGTGTACCCTTTGCTCTGCAATCTCTCCAGCATAGGCTGTCATCTGTGTGTTTTATCTTAGCCAGTATGACAGGTGTCAGGTGGTATTTCAAAATGGTTTTGATTTGCATTTCTCTGATGGCTAAAGACGCCAAGCACTTTTTTAAATGCCTTTCAGTCATTTTGTAATTCTTTTGTTGAGAATTCCTATTATAACTCTGAACCCCATTTTTTGATTGGGTTATTCAGGGGTTTGGTATCTAGTTTCTTGAGTTCTCTATATACTTTAGAGACCAGTCCTGTGTCACTTGTAGGGTTTGTGAAAATCTTTTCCCATTCTATAGGCTGTTATTTGGTCCTATTCAAAGTGTCCTTGGCTTTACAGATGCTTCTCAGTTTCCAGAGATCCCACTTATTAATTGTTGATCTTAGTGTCTATGCTACTGGTATTATGTTTAGGAAGTGAAAGGTATTTCCCACATTCTTTTCTATCAAATTCAGAGTGGCTAGGTTTATATTGAGGTCTTTGATCCACTTGGATTTGAGTTTTTTGCAGGGTGACAGGCTTAGATCTATTTGTGTTTATCTACACACTACCAACCAGCTATGCCAGCACCATTTGTTAAAGATACTATCTTTCCTCCATTGAATATTTTGGGGCTCTTTGTCGATGATCAGGTGTTCACAGGTTTTTGGATTAATGCCTGGATCCTCAATTCTATTCCATTGATCAACAAGTCTGTTTATATGCCAGTACCAGGTAGCTGTTTGTATTACTGTAGCTCGATAGTATAACTTAAGTCAGGGATGGTGATGCCTTCTGAGGTTCTTTTGTTGAGCAAAATTGTTTTGGCAATCATTGCTTTCCTGTTATTCCAAATGAAATTCAGGATTGTTCTTTTCAGGTCTGTAAAATATTGTGTTGGGATTTTGATGGGAAGTGTGTTGAATCTGTAGATTGCTTTTGGTACAATTGCCATTTTTACTATGTTGATCCTTCCTATCCAGGAACACGAGAGATCTTTCCATTTTCTGGTATCATCTTCAATTTCCTTTTTCAGTGATTTACATATCTTTTTGTAAATAAGTTTATGGCAGAAAATTCAGTGATAACCATATTTCAAAATACATGTAATAAAGTTTTTCATTTAAAGAAGATGGATAGTGTAAAATGACTACAGAAAGTCACCCAATTATTATTCTAAAGAGCATCTATAATAGATTAACTTTTGGCAAAAACATCAGAAAAAGTAAAGTCATGTTATTTAAGTTTTGACTCTAGTGTGTGCAGCTGGTTGGGATGCTGGAGAGTTAAAGAAATAATGTATTACTGCTGCTGGCCCAGATCCACAGTTCTATATCCCAGGTGAATGCTCAGGATATTGGTCTTCAATATTTCCTAAGAGTTTCAATAAGACATGGCACACTAATTGGCTTAGGATCTATGGCTTCAACTGTCTTGGAACCGCTACATAAGTCCATTGTATAAGACCCAAGGTGACATGCATGGTAAGAAGCAGAATTGGCTCACATGGTGAATGCTGGTGCTTATGAGTGAACTCACTGAGGGGGAACCTAGAAATCCAAGAGCACATCATTAAATATGTCTTCACTCCAAAGACAATAAAGAATTTCCATATACCCTATGATGCATGCATGCCAGTTTCTTCCAAAATTAATTCTTTTGCTAAAACAAAATGTTAGAAACTGAACATGGACATTGATATAGTTTTCCAGTCTCATGTGGATCTCATAAGTTCTACCTGCACATATTTGGAATTCTACCTAAATTGTCATGTACTTAACTTATTGGCCCAGTGTTAATATTACAATACAGAATTTTGGGACATCCTCAGATCTTGCAGACCCCATGTCCAGAGCAGAGTAAGAGATGAGCAGATTCCAACTCCTAGGCCTTCTGGAGACCTCCTCTCTGAAGCAGGCTACACAGTTCCAGCTCAGTCTCCACACACAGCTCTGCCCCAAACCAAACAAAGCTCAGAGACCCCACCCCCAACAATCTTCAGAAATATACAGGCAGAGGGATAATGCACAGCCAAAACCTGTGTCATCACACATGAACATGTTAAGATTGTGTGGACCTGTTAAGATTGTGAACATGTTAAGATTGTGTGTGTCTGTCTAGAGCAGAGAAAGAGATTGTGTAGACCTTGTGTCCAGAGAAGAATAAGAGATCATGCAGAACCCGTGTTCATAGCAGACTGTAGAAACATAACCCCTGGAACCACAACTGATTAAAAACCGGCTAAGAGCTAAATAAGAGTGAAACAAGAAAGCAAAGGGCAGACATCAGTGCAAGAATACTTATAACAATATAAAGAACAACAAGGCAACACCAGAAGAAGCTGGTTTTTCTACAACACCAAGACCTGACCAGAGCAATGAAGAGGAAAAAGAAGGAAACAACCTTAAAAACAACTTTATGAAGATTATAGAAGGCTTAAAAAATGATATAAAAAATTTTCTTAAAGATGAAGAATGGATTAACAAACTGTGTTACATCTAAACAATGGAGTATTATTTAACTTTGAGATAAAATGATATTCTAAAATTTGCAGGCAAATGGATGGATTTGGAGAATAACCTCCTGAGCAAGGTATCACAAACCCAAAAAGTTAAGCAGAGGATGTACTCACTCATTAGTGGACTCTAAACAAAAAAGCAAAAATAAAGGATGTCTAAGCTGCAAACCATAAGCACTGAAAAGCTTGGGATCTGAAACACCTTGGATCCCATTCCCTCCAGAGGAACACTTGACCTAGACTTGATGTTAAGGTGAGGAAAGTGGATCTGCCAGGAGTGGATGCTGAACTAAAACACATTGGGTCCTTGGAACCTTGGGACCTTCTGCCCTTGCTGGGGAGGAGATAAAGTGATGTGGAGAAGGGAAAGTGACTGGAAGGGGCAGGAGGGGGAAGGGAACTTGAACAAGAATATACACATTAAAAATATGACTTTATTAACAATAAATAAAAAAGAATTATTAGATCTGATACAGTTATGACAGACACATATAGAGAAAAGGGGAATACAAATTATTATTTTTGCAACTGAGAAAAACAAAGAGATTCTCGGACCCTAAATTCTATCCAAATATTGAATTAAAGATCTTATGGTCCATATGCATGTAAGAGATGAGGGATCACATACAAAGACAATGATAATGATTACCAATCTTCCACATGGGATAGCAAGATATATCAGAAGTTTCTTAGTCAACTACCTGAAGAAATATCCAAGTTGACAATGGATGACTGTAAACATCCAATGCAAAATGAAAGTTGTAAAAGATTTATATTATGTTTTACTTCTCTAGTGTGTGTGTATGTGGATATGTGCATGTGAGTGTAAGTACGCATAGAAGCCTGAAACTTTGGGTATCCTGCAGGAGTTCCGAAAATTAAAAAAAAAAGAGAGATAGAAGAAAATATAAATGAAAATTAGAAAAGATGAACAAATCCTTAAAAGAAAACCAAGAAAAGGAAAACTTTCAAATGAAAGAAACATTCCAGGAACCAAAACTTTAAATAGAAGCAATAAAGGAGGCACAAAACAAGGCAAAGGTGGAAATATTCTGAAGAAACAAACTGAAACTACACATACATGCAAAACCAACAGAGTCCAAGAGATGGAAGAGAAAATCTCTGGAGTGAAAGCTACAATAGTGGAAATAGATATATCAAACAAAGAAAATACTAAAACCACAAAAGCCATAACACAAAATGTTCAAGAAATTTGGGATACCATGAAAGGACCAAACCTGAGAATGATACAAATAGAAGAAAGAGAAGAATACCAGCTCAAAGGCACAGATAATATACTCAATAAAATCATAGAAAAAAACTTCTCCAATCTAAAAAAGAAAATTCCTGTAAAGATACAAGAAGGTTATAGAACACCAAATAAATTAGACCTTAAAATAGTCTTTTTCTGCTTGCCACATAATAATCAAGCCATAAAACATAAAGAACAAAGAAAAAATATTAAGAGAGGCAAAGGAAAATGGTCAAATTACCTATAAAGTCAGACCCATCAGAATAACACCAGACTACCCCATGGAAACAATGAAAGCAAGAAGGTCTTGGTCAGAAATTATATAGACACTAAAAGAGCATGGCTACCAACACAGATTACTATACCCAACAAAAGTATCAATTACCATAGGTGGAGGAAACAACATATTTCATGGCAAAATGATATTTAAACAACACATATTCACAAACCCGATCCTACAGAAAACACAAGAGGGAAAACTCCAACCTAAAAATCCCAGATACAGCCTTAACACCACAAATAATTAATAATCCCAAACAAGAAATGCCCAAAGAAAGTAAATACACACAAGCTACCACCAAAAATGACAAGAAATAACAACCAGTGAACATTAATATCCCTTAAAATCAATGGAATCAATTCACTTATAAAGAGACATATCCTAACACTATTGATAAAAAAATAAAAATAAAAAACAGAATCCATCATTCTGCTGCATACAAGAAACATACTTCAACTTCAAAGACAGACACAGGCTCAGAGTATAGGGCTAGTCAAAGATTTTCCAATCAAATGGCCCAAAGAAACAAGCTGGTGTTGCCATCCTAATATCTATTAAAATAAACTTCAAACTAAAATCAATAAAGAAACAGAGATGGATATTATTTATTCATCTCAGGAAAAATCGATCAAGATGAGATTTCAATCCTGAATATTTATGCCTTTAATATAAGGGCAGCTACATATGTAAAAGAAACATTACCAAAGCTTAAACACCACATCAAATATTACACTCAAATAGTAGGAGACTTCAATATACCACTTTCACCCTTGGATAGGTCTACCATAAGAGACTCTACAGAAAAATAAGGGGTCTAACAAATATTATGATGTAAATGGACTTAACAGATATTAACAGAAACTTTTACCCAAACACAAAGGAATATACATATTTCTCAGCACCTTTTGGAAATTTCTCTAAAATTGACCACATACTTGGTCGTAAAGCAAATAACAATAGATGAAAAAAATGAGAATAAACCCTTATATTATATCAGACCACCATGGTCTAAAGTTAGAATTCAACAACAACAAAAATTACAGGAAGCCTTCATACTAATGGAAACTGAACATCTCTACATTGAACCACTTCTAGGTCAAGGAAGAAGTTAAGAAATTAATTAAAGACATCCTAGAACTTAATGAAAATGAATTCACAACATACCTAAACTTATGTGACACAATGAAAACAGTATTAAGAGGAAAATTTATATCACTAGATGCCTATATGAAAAACCAAGAGCTATCTCACACAAGAGGCCTAAAATTCAGCTGAAGGCTTTAGAACAATTAGAATCAAACTCACCTAGAAGGAGTAGACAACAGGAAACAATCAAACTTAGGCTGAAATCAGTACAATAAAAACTAAGAGAACAAAGAATCAATGAATCAAATAGTTGGTTCTTTGAGAAAGTCAACAAGATAGACAAATCCTTCCAATCAAACCAAAAAGCAAAGAGAGATTATGCAAATTAACAGACTCAGAAATGAAAAAGGAGACATAACAAGAGACCCCCAGGAATTTCAGAGAATTATCAGGTCATACTTTGAATATTTATACTCTAGTAAAATGAAAAACCTAAAAGAAATGGACAGCTTTCTGTACAGGTACCAATTACCAAATCAATTCAAGATCAGATGAAAGATCTAAACAGACCAATAACATCAAAAGAAATTAAAGCTATTATTTAAAGTCTCCCAAATAAAAAAAAATCCGAGACCCAGATAGTTTCACTGCAGAATTCTACCAGATATTCAAAGAAGAACTAATAATAATACTCAACAAATTGTTCCATTCAGTAGGAACTAAAGGAATGTTGCCAAACTTTTTTTTAATGAGGCTACAGTCACTCTGATACCCAAGCCACTCAAAGATGCAACAAAGAAGGAGAATTTCAGACCAGTGTCCCTCATAAACATTGATGCAAAAATTATCAACAAAATTCTGGCAAACCAAATACAACAACATAGAAAAAAGTTATTCATCATGATCAAGTAGGCTTCATCTCAGAAATCTCAAAACAATCCTACTAAAATCAGAGACTTGACAAAGCTGTCACCTCTCTCCTTATCTGTTCAATATAGTTCTCAAAGTTTTAGCTAAAGCAATAAGAGAACAAAAGGAGATTAAGGGAATACAATTTGCAAACCACAGTTTGAGATCAGAAACACCTTAAATTGACTCCTTGGATCCCACTCCCCCTAGAGGAACACCTGACTCAGTCTTGATGTTGAGGGGAGAAAACTGGGTTTTCCAGGAGTGGTGGATGAACTAAGCAGTATTGGGACCTTGGGACCTTGGGACCACCTACCCATGGGGGGGGGATGGGGATTTATGGAGAAGAAAGAATTACCTGATGTGGTGGGAGGGGGAAGGGACCTTGAATAAGGATATACAAGGATAGAAAATGTGACTTCTTTATTCATAACAATAAAAAAATGAAAACAAACAAATTGCAAAAGAAAATGTGAAGCTATCTCTGTTTGCAGATAATGTGGCTGTGTATATATGTGATCCCAAAAATTCTACCAGGGAACTTCTGCAGCTGATAAACACCTTTAGCAATATAGCAGGATACAAAATCAACTCAAATAAACAAACAAACAAACAAAAAGACAGTAGCCCAACCTATACACTAAGGATAAAAGGGCTGAAAAAGAAATGAGGGAAACATCACCTTTTACAATAGCTGCAAATAGCACAAAATACTTTGAAGTAACTATAATCAAAGAAGTAACATCTGTTTTACAAAACTTTAAATCACTGAAGAAAAAAATTTAAGAGGATATCAGAAAATGGAAAGATCTCTCATGATCTTGGATAGGTAGGATCAACATAGTAAAAATGGCAATTTTACCAAAAGCATTCTACAGATTCAATGCAATCCCCATCAAAATCTCAACGCAGATTTTTACAGATCTGGAAAGAACAATACTCACTTTCAGTTGGAATAACAGGAAAGCTGGGATTGCCAAACAATTTTGCTCAACAAAAAAACCCCAGGAGACATCAGGAGTTACAACCAAGAAGAGGTGGGAACAAATCACAAGAGAAGGAGATGATTGAGTGAGAAGAACTACATACAAGGAGAGAAAACAACATATAATTGTCAATTGTCTTCCTATTCCTTGCAAGATGAAGTACTCTTAGTGCCACTTCTGCATGCATGCCATAATGCTCCCTGCTATGACAATAACTGACTGAATCTCTAAAACTGTAAATAAGCCCTCTCAAATAAATGGGTATTTTTTTAATAAGAGTTTCCATGGTCATGGTGCCTCTTCATAGCAATAGTAAATCGTAACTAAGACAGTAAGAAAGTTGAACATCTTTTCTGGATTAATTTATAATAATTTATTCTCTTTAATATTTGTTTGTAACTTTGTTCAGATTTCAATAAATTCTTATAATTTCTTCCTGATGTTAATTTTTGAAGTACATTTTTACTAATTTATAACTGTATATATTTGTGAGATATCAGTGTGATATTTTGATTAACTTATATACTTCATGTAATTGTATCATATATGTTACTTGTATATCAAATAATGTATATTATGCTAAAGTATTTAACATATGTATCAACTTAATCATTTATTTTTATGAAATATTAATAATCCTGTCTAATAGCTATTTTAAAGTACAAAATACATTACTATTAACTATATTTGCTTGTCTTCATTATTTTTGGTGAGAGTATAAATTACTACCACCTTTATAGAAAGTTTTGTGGATATGTCACCCAATCTTTAAAAATAGAAATGCTGTATACTCCAGTAACCTCACTATTGACTGTCTATAAAAACAAAGGGAAATCATCTTGCCAAGAAAATATTTGAACTTCATTTATGGCTACATCCATCACAGAAAACATAAATCTCCAAATGGATCAATAATTAAGAAAGATAAACCAAAAATGAAGAACTTAATTTCTGTGTTGTTTTGAGCCATGGAGTAAAAATATGGCTATATAATATCAGTCAACAATTATATGAGAGGAGATAAGTTGTACAAGGTAAGCATACTAAAAGTGTGCTTGGAGTAACCATAGTGTAATTTCACCCCAATAAAGTATTTGCTAACATTATATTATACCATTTACATGTGTTATTTTATATTGATGGTATTAGAATATTAGTCAAATAGTTAATTTATTAATATTGGAGAGAGTGAGATATTATTATTTGTGTCTTGGTTTGAATGAGATATGCCCCATATACCTAGGAGTCAGAATAATTTGTCCCCAGTTAGGTAGATTGGGAAGCATCAGCTTGCTTGTGTAAGTATGTCAGAAAAAAAAATTAAAAAAGTATGCTTTGTAGAGACTTCATAAACATGTTGGAAGCAAGCCATACCAGGGGACATAGAAAAAGTTTTCTATGTAAAATGACATATTTTGTTAAATGATGATTTTTGGTTCAAGTGTGGACAAGACAGATGAGGGTATTAGAAAAAGGAGCATTCATGTGTAGCTGTTTTGAAAAGGTTCTTAAGTGTGATGATATTAAGGAGAATGAAAATAATATTGCAACAATCTATAATATTTTTATGCCTACTGTTATTTTGCAATATTTGCAACAAAGAAGCAAAAGATTTTTCAAAAGGTTGGACCAAAAAACAAAATATAAGTGTGAGAGAATATGTAGATGTCCTTCAAATGAAAACATAGTCATCTACTCCTATAGGTGAAAAACATTTTCAGCAAAGTGGACAGATGCAAGGTTAGCTAAAACAATTTTGATGGAAATTGCATTGAATCTATAGATTGCTTTTGTTAAGATTGTCAATTTTACTATGTTGATACTACCTATCCAGGAACATGGGAGATCATTCTATTTTCTGATATCCTCTTCAATTTCTTTCTTCAGTGATTTAAAGTTCTTTTCAAACAGATCTGCTACTTCTTTGGTGATAGTTACTCCAAGATACTTAATGCTATTTGCAGCTATTATAAAAGGTAATGTTTTCCTGATTTCTTTTTCAGCCCTTTTATCCTTAGTTCATAGGAGAGATATTTATTTATTTTAGTTAATCTAGTACCCAGATACATTGTTGAAGGTATTTATCAGTTGCAGGAGTTCTCTGGTAGAATTTGAGGGGTCACTTATGCATACAATCATATCATCTGCAAATAGAGATAGTTTGACTTCTTCCAATTTGTATCTCCTTTCATTCTCTTATTACTTTATCTAAAACTTTGAGAACTACATTAAATAGATAAAGAGAGGAGAGACAGCCTTGTCTTGTTCCTGACTTTAGTGGAATTGCTTTGAGTTTTTCTCCATTTAGTTTGCATGCTGTATATTGCCTTTATTATATTTAGGTACTTTCCCTGTATTCCTGATTTCTCCAGAATTTTTTTTCATAAAAGAGTGTTGGATTTCTCAAAGTTTTTTTTCATCATCTTCTTTGCTCTTAAACTAACCCGTGATCCTTATCTTATTCAGCCAGGTACCTTTTCTCAGCAGCATTTCAACTTCTTTCTTCTGCTTCTGCTATTGTCTCCTTTGCCATCTCTCTGGTGTCTGTCCTCTTTTCTTTGTTTCTCAGAGTTTTCGTAGACTGGTAGCCCCATCTACACTTTTTGTCTGCCTTTGTTCAATCAGCATTTTTATTAAACCAGTAGGTAGGACAATTATTTACAATGCAACGATGTAATCCCACTACAGGAGCACATTGGGTCTCGAGAAGGGGATATCAGTTGAGTGGGAGGGTGACAGGATGTGAGAGTACAAGAAGAGATTGCTGGAATTGGGGGTATCTAGGAGGTGGTATAGAATCTTAGTGCAGTGTAAACATCCTGGAATGTATGAACGGGATCCTAATAAAGATTTCTAGTAGTAAGGGACAAGATATCTTTTTAAAATTTACTTAATTTTTATTGAATCTTTGGGAATTTCACATCATGTACTCTAATTCTACTTTCCTCCAGTCTCTTCATATTCTCTTTTCAGGCCCACAGTGCCCCCCACAAAAAATGAAAAAAAAAACCCAAACTAAATCAAACCAAACCAGACATGTAAGCAAAAACAGAAAGAACAACAAAAATGAGTAAGAAAAAAGTAAAAAGTAAAACCTCTTTGCTCCTTCATCTTTCTTACCTCTCCAACACCTCTTCCTTCATCCTGGTCACATTGGGAGCCATGTTGCATCACATAGTATACTTTTATTGCCCACTCAGCTTTACTTGCAAATGTTCATTGCAATGTATTACTGGTCTGGTTCAAGGCCTCTTGTTTCTGGTATATCATCATTGCTGGATTCTCACCGAACATCCTCTTGTATATCCCATAGCTGCTCTGTGTTGTGAAGATCTTGCAAGTATCCTTCCACAGTACCAGCCCTTTCACAAACTCCAGCAGATCCAACCCCAAACCAAGATGTGGGCCTTGGTGATAGTTGAGTTGGTCAGTCTAAACCATTTGGCCACCTCTACTATGCCCTTATCATCAAGCTCAGTTCTCTCTTACCTATGGGGAAGGGTAGAGACATATAGTCCCAGTGCTTGGAGGTAAGGAAAAGCTCACATGTTGCAGTGTCCAGCAAGGGGCAGAGAAAGCTATTCCAGGGCCTGCAAAAGGCAAGGCATCTCTTTATGGCTCTCTGATTTTACCTTGCATGATTCTTATGTGTCCCTAAGATGACATAGGTCACACATATCAACATATATCCAATTTCATTAGAATCAGAGACCTAGAGTTTTCCCTGGAAACAACCAAGGATGCTGCTCAGACCACCCAACATCCTAGCTCTGGGTGAAAAAACAAGCCACTCAAATCATGATGGCTCTGATGTTGGCATGCTCCTAGACACCAATAAGGCCACAGGTTGTGGGCCCAATCCTACAATTTTTTGTTATCTTTGGTGGTGAAACAGGCTTCCAGCTTTAGCATAGATCCCAGCATGGCAGGACCACAGACCCCGATATGGTCTTCTGCAGCAATTGGGTCTGGATGTCACCTTTGCCCCAAGTGGCAGTGTAGGCCACTCAGCTTGGACTGGTTCCTGTATAAGCATCACCCTTGGACAATAACATAGCCCTAGATTTATGACATCCACATGGCCTCCTATGATAGTAGAAACCTCAGACATCAACACAGGTCCTGGCTTCAGTAGGTCCACAGATCCAAATAGGTTCCTTAGCTCTAGCTCTGTCCTGGATGTCACTATGACATTGGTTAGCATTTCAGGCCACTTGGATCTGCATGGTACTAGTTTCAACATGGCCCTCAGCCACCAACATGGATGGACTCAAGTAGCTGAACTGACTCTAAGTATCCACATGACCCTCAGTGAGAACATGGGCCATAGACTTAAACACAGAACCTGGCTGTGGTAAATCAACAGACTCTGGCTGCAGTAGAGACATGAAGGGACAAAGAGTCTTAAGTAGTCATCTCTTGTTTCTGGGCAAGGCTTTCAGTGATAGTGGATTACATTCAATTGAGTTCTGTGGCAAAGGAGTTCCATGAAAAATTTCAAACTGAACTGTGGCTAAAGCAAAAGGTTGTTTTCCAAAAGCTTGCAGCCATACCCCACTGTTAGAGACAACACCCACACAATTCATTGAACATGGAGAAATCAAGAAGATGCCTCCATCCCTATGCTCTAGTATATTTATTGGGAAAATGTGTTTTAAAGGATATTGAATATGTGGATACTAACCAAACAAAAATCTTTCAATCTACAATCTGTCCCCCCTGCATAATATGCCAGGGCAATGGTGGTACAGAACTGGTGAGAGTAGCAAACAAATGTCTGATTTTACTTAAGGCCCACTCCACAAGAGGAAACCCATGCCTGATATTGCTTGAGTAACCAAGAACCACAAACTATATAGTCCAGAGACCCAAACTACTGTTCTAAACTAAACTCTATTGGTCCAATAAATAAACAAATACTCACAGATCAGATCCTTTTCCAGTCATTGCCAGAGAGGCTTTCTTCAGCGACAAAGGGGGAAAGACACAGTGATCCACAGTCAGATGTTACACAAAGACTTCTAAATAAGAGGTCTTCTTCAAATTCCTCCACTCAATATTTAGGGAATCTCAGAGATGATGAAGCAGAAAAATTGCAAGAGCCAAGGGATATCAGGAGAACAAGGCCTTACAAATCAACAAAGCAAGGTACTTATGAGCTCATAGAGATTGAAGCAGCAAGCAAAGGACGCACAAGTGTCTTTACTAGGTCCTTGCATATATATCTTAAAGCTATTGACTTAGTTTTTTTAAGGGTAGTGGTATCCACTTTATTGTCTCTAATTTTCTTTCTTTTCTTATTTAAATTTTTTCCAAACCCTCCTTGCTCCACCTCCATCCCTTCATCCCAGTACTCCCTGAGCCTCCCACCACCCCTCCCCCACATCCATTCCCCAGGCTTTGTAAGGGATCACAGGGTGAGTCAATTCAGTCTGGCATATCCAGCTAAGGTAGGACCCAGCCCCCCACCCTACCTCCCAGTATCAAGGATGAGTAAATTGTTTCTCTGTAGGGATGTGCTCTAAAAAGCCAGTTCATGCACCAGGAATATACTCTGGTCTTACTGCAAGAGGCTCTACAAATTGTCCATGCTTTATGACTGTCATTTACATTTGGAGGTTCCTCAGCTGTCATCTCAGGAAGAATGTTTTTATGTCAGTATCAAGCTGTTTTTATTACTGTGGTTCTATAGTATAATTTGAAGCCGGGGATGGTGATGCCTCCTGATGTTCTTTTGTTGAGCAAAATTGTTTTGGCAATCCTGGCTTTCCTGTTATTCCAAATAAAATTGAGTATTGTTCTTCCAATTTCTGTAAAAAAATGTTTTGGGATTTTTGATGGGCATTGCATTGAATCTGTAGATTGCTTTTGGTAAGACTGCCATTTTCACTATGTTGATCCTACTTATCCAGGAACATGGGAGATCTTTCCATTTGCTGATATCCTCTTCAATTTATTTCTTCAGAGATTATTTTTTTTATTTTGGTGAAGAAAGGGTTTATTTGGCTTATACTTTCCTTTTTACTGTTCTTTATTATTATTATTATGAATAAAGAAGTCTCATTTTCTATCCTTATATATCCTTATTCAAGATCCCTTACTCCTGCCACCACATCAGGTCATTCTCTCTTCTCCACATCTCCCCTTCCCCCCCATGGGCAGGCAATTCCAAGGTCCCAAGGTCCCAATAATGCTTAGTTCAGTCTCCTCTCATGGCAAATCCAGTTTTCTCCCCCCAACATTAAGACTGAGTCAGGTGTTCCTCTAGGAGGAGTGAGATCCAAGGAGTCAGTCCAAGGTATTTCAGATCCAAAGCTGTTCAGTGATTGTGGTTTGCAGCTTGGGCATACTTTGCTTTTTTTTCTCTTTTTCTTTCTTTCTTCCTCTCTTTCTTTCTTTCTTTCTTTCTTTTTTGTTTAGAGTCCACTAATGAGTGAGTACATCCCCTGCTTCTCTTTCTGGGTTTGTGATACCTCAATCAGGAGGATATTCTCCAAATCCATCATTTTGCCTGCAAATTTTAGGATATCATTTTTTTCTTACTGCTGAGTAGTATTCCATTGTGTAGATGTACCACAGTTTGTTAATCTATTCTTCAGTTGAGGGGCATCTAGGTTGTTTCCAGGTTCTTGATATTATGAATAATGCTGTTATGAACATAGTTGAGCTAATGCCATTGGAGTGTGACTGTGCATATTTTTGCCAAACATATCTGATATTTCTTTGGTTATAGTTACACCAAACTATGTAATGCTATTTGCAGCTATTATAAAAGGTGATGTTTTTAGGGGTGTATCTTCTGTGGGCTTATCAATTATCTGTGGTTACATGGTTGTTTCTGGTTGCCTTAGGTTGGAGTTTTCCTCCTAGGGCTTTTTGCAGGGCAGGGTTTGTGTTTGGGTATTGTTTAAATCTGGTTATGTAGTAAAATATCTTATTTACTCCATCTATGCTGATTGATAGATTTGCTGGGTACAGTAGTCTAGGTTGGCATCCATGCACTTTTAGTGTCTGTATAATGTCTGTCCAGGACCTTCTTGCTTTCATTTTTTCCATTGAATAGTAAGGTGCTATTCTGATGGGCCTCCCTTTATAGGTGATTTGACCTTTTTCCTTTGCAGCTCTTAGTATTTTTGTTTGTTTTGTGGGTTTAGAGGCTTGATTATTATATGGCAAGCAGACTTGTTTTGTGGGGCTAGTCTATTTGGTGTTCTATAGGCTTCCTGTATTTTTAAAGGCATTTCCTTCTTTAGGTTGGGGAAGTTTTATGAATTTTTTGAATATATTTTCTGTGCCTTTGAGCTGATATCCTTCTCCTTCTTCAATTTCAATTATTCTCTGTGCTCAGGGTCGGCTGTTCTCATGGGGTCACAGTGCTATGCCAATCACCACGTATTGACAACTCACCTCTCAGCTGAGTGCCCAGGGACTTGGCTGTTCCCCTGCTGCTATAACACCAGCCATGTACTTGGTGGTCTGTGCTCCACACTGAAGCCAAAAAGTCATTTCAGGGCCTGGGTTCAGGTGGCAGAATTCACCTTCTGACCTGTGACCTCTCAGTTGTTCTTTTAGGAACTCCTCTGCTTCCTTGCTGCTAATGTGCCAGTCGTGGTCTGTGCAGATTGTACTCTCTACTGAAGCCAAGTAGCTTACCTCTGAAGTGTGCACCCAGGATCAAGGGACATAGCTGTTTCTCTGCTGCTACTTTCCCATCTATGTTCTGGATGGGTAGTGCTCCATGCAGCATCCGTGGAGTGGCCATTTAGGGGAGCACATTTTCAAGTGCCTTTCAGCCATTTGTAATTCTTCTGTTGTGAATTCCTCATTTAGCTGTGAATTAAATTTTTAATTTAAATTATTTGAGGTTTTGGCCTCTAGTTTCTTAAAATCTTTATATATTTTTAGAGATTAGTCCTCTGTCAGAAGTAGGGTGGGTAAAGATTTCTTCCAATTCTGTAGGCTGTCGTTTAGTCTCATTGACAATGTCCTTTGCCTTACAGAAGCTTCTCAGTTTCAAGAGATCTCATTTATTAATTGTTGCTCTTAGTGTTTGTGCCACTGGTGTTATATTGAGAACATGGCCCCTGTGTCAATGTGTTCAAGGGTATTTTCCATTCCCTTTTCTATTAGTATCAGTGTAACTGGGTTTATGTTAAAGACTTTGATTCACTTGGACTTGAGTTTTTTTCAGGGTGATATATATGAATCTATTTGTGTTCTTCTACATACCACCATCAAATTATGCCAGCATCATTTGTTGAAGATACTGTCTTTCTTCCATTGTATATTTTTGGCCAATTTTGTTAAAAATTAGGTGTTCATAGGTTTGTGAATTAATGTTGGCTTCCTCAATTCAATTCCATTGATTCACAAGTCTGATTTTATACTATTACCAAGCTTTTTTTCCTTGTTTTTGATTTTTAAATTTATTTTTGAAAAAAGTCTCATTTTCTACCCATGTATCCTCTTGTTATAACTCCTTTTTCCCTCCTACCTCTCCCAGTCACTCTCTCTTCTCTCCATATCTCTATAGTATAGCTTGAAGTCAGGGATGGTAATACCTCCCAAAGTTCTATTATTCAACAGATTTTTTTCTTTTGGCAAACCTGGATTTTTTGTTTTCCATACAAATTTGAGAATTGTTCTTTTTTTTCATAGTCTGTGAAAAATTGTGTTGTGATTTTGATAGGAATTACATTGAATCTGCAGATTGCTTTTTATAATATTTCTATTTTTACTAAGTTGATCCTACTTATCCAAGAGTGTGGGAGATCTTTCTATTTTCTAATATCTTTTTAATATCTTTTTTCAATAACTTAAAATTCTTTTCAAATAGGTCTTTCACTTGTTTGGTTAGAGAAAGATATTTTATGTTACTTGTGGCTATTTTAAAGAGTAATATTTCCCTCATTTCTTTTTCAGCCTGTTTATCATTTGCAAATGGGAGGTCTATTAATTTTTTTAGTTAATATTGTATGCTACCACATTGCTGAAGATGTTATCAGCTGTAGGAGTTTTCTGGTAGAATTTTTGGAATCACTTATGTATATTATCATATCATCTGCAAATAGTGATAATTTGACTTTTTCTTTTCCAATGTGCATCCCGTTGACATCCTTTTTTTTTTTTTTGTCTTGTTGCTATAGGTAAAACTTAGAGAACTATGTTTAATAGATGTGTGAAGTATAGCAAGCCTTCTCTTGTTCCTGACTTTAGGGGGATTGCTTTGAGTTTCTCTTCATTTAGTTGGCTTGCTGTGCATTGCCTTTATTTTGTTTAGTTATTTTCCCTCTATCCCTGATCCCTCCAGGACCTTTATCATAAAGGAGTGTTGGATTTTGTCAAAGGCTTTTTTAGTATCCTAATGAGATAATCATATGGGTGAGTGAGTGTGTGTGTTTTCAGGTTGTTTACATGACAGATGACCTTGATAGTTTTTTTTTTTGTATGTTGAACCATTCCTGCATCTCTGAGATGATTTCTACTTAAATATGGTAGATTATTTTTAAATATGTTTTTGGAACTTGTTTTTCCAGTATTTTATTGAGGATTTTTGCATCAGTGTTTGTGAGGGAGATAGGCTGCAATTCTTTTTTTGTCACATCTTTGTGTGGTTTGGGTAGCGGGGTTAATGTAGCCCCATAAAAAAGTTTGATAATGTTTCTTCTCTTTCTATTGTTGGAAAAAAATTGAGAATTATTTGTATTAGTTCTTTGAAATTCTGCTAGAATTCTGTGCTAAACCCATTTGACCCTGGACTTTTCTTCTCCTTGGGAAACTTAATAATTGCTTCTATTTTCTATGGGTTATTGATATATTTAGGTAATTTATCTAATCTTGATTTAATTTTAGTAAGTTGTATATGTCCAGAAAGTTGTCCATTTCTTTTAGGCTTTCCAATTCTGTGGAGGATAGGTTTTTGAAGTATGACCTAATGATTCTCTGGATTTCCTAGGTGTTGTTATATTTACTCATTTGTTTCTGATTTTGTTAATTTGGATTTTTTTTTTGATTTTTGGTTAATTTAAATAAGGATTTGTCTATGATTTTGACTTTCTCAAAGAATCAGCTTTTTATTTTATTGATTGTATTATTGTTCTCTTTGTTTTATTTTTATTGATTTCAGCCTCGAGTTTGATTAGTTTCTGCTGTCTACTTCTTCTAGGTGAGTGTGCTTCTATTTGTTCTAGAGCTTTCAGCTATGCTGTTATGTCTCTTATGTGAGATTTCTCATTTTTTTAAAAAAATGTAGGTACCTTGTGCTATGAACTTTTCTGTTAGCAGTGCTTTCATTGCCTCCTATAAATTTGGTCATGTTGTGGATTCATTTTCATATTTCTGTAGTTTGTATTGTTGTTGAATTCTAAATTGAGTCTATGATGATCTGATGGGATAAAAAAAGTTATCCTCATCTTGTTGGATATATCCATATTTGCTTTATGACCAAGTACATGGTCAGCTTTAAAGAAAGTTCCATGGGGTGCTGAGAAAAAGGGTTCTATTTTGGTGTTTGTGTGGAATGTTCTGTATATACCTTTTCAGTCAATTTGAATCATAATATCTGTTAGCTTTCTTATTTCTCTGTTAATTTTCTGTGTGGTAGACCTTACATTGGTGAGAGTGGGGCATTAAAATCTCCCACTATTAGTGTGTGGTGTTTGAAATAAGGTGTAAGCTTTAGTAATACACACACACACACACACACACACACACATGCACACACAGATGCCTTTGTATTGGGGGAATAAATGTTCAAGATTGAGATTTCTTCTAGTTGGATTTTTCCTGAGATAAATAAGTAATGTCCTTCCTGCTATTTTTTGATAGAATTTAGTTTGAAGTATATTTTGTTAGATATTAGGATAGCTACACCAGTTTGTTACTTAGTTCCATTTGATTAGATAGTCTTTTATTAAATCTTTACTCAGATATCTGTCTTTGAAGATGAGGTGTGTTCATTGTATGCAGCAGAAGAATGGGTCTTGTTTTCATATTTATTGTGTTAACCTGTGTCTTTTCATAAGTGAATTCAGTTATAGGTATTAAAAAGCATTAAGGACCAGTGATTGTTAATTCCTGTTAAATTTGTTGGTAGTGTGTATATGTGTTTCCTTTTGGGGCGTTGCTTTTATTTATTGTTTGTGGATTTGTTGGTATTTCTAGCTTGGTTAGGTTTAAGTTTTCCTTCTAGTGATTTCTCTGTCTGGGTTTGTGGATAGGCATTGTTTAAATCTAGTTTTGTCATGAAATATCTTGTTTACTCCATCTCTGGTGACTGAAAGTTTTGCTGCATATGGTAGTCTGTGCTGGAATCTGTAGTCTCTTAGTGTCCTTGTAACATCTATCCAGGACCTTCTAATTTTGATAGTCTCCATTAAAAAATTCAGATAAGCCTTTGTAATTTACTTGGCCATTTTTGCAGCTCTTCATATTCTTTATTCTGTATATTTAATGTTTTGATTATTAAGTGGCAAGTGGACTTCTAGGGGTGTTCTAGTCTATTTGGTGTTCTGTAAGCTTCTTGTATCTTCATAGTCATTTTGTTTTTTTAGGCTGGGAATGTTTTTTTCTATGATTTTGTTGAATATATTTTCTATGCCTTTGAGATGATATTCTTCTATTCCTATTATTCTTAGGTTTGGTCTTTCCATAGTGTTCCAGATTTCCTTGAGTTTTTTTTTTTTTATCATTGCAATTTTTTTGACTGATGACTATTTCCTATATTGCATGTTCCACACAAGAGATTGTTTCTCCCATATTTTGCATTCTGTTATTTATACTTATATCTGTAATTTTGTTCATTTATTTATTACGGATTTTCATCCCCAGCATCGTTTAGGTTTGTGTCTTCTTTGCTGCTTCTATTCTAGCTTTTAAGTCTTGAATGGTTTTCTTCACCTGTTTAGTATTTCTTTAAGAGATTTACTCTTTTCTTCCTTTTTTCTTCTTTTTTCCCCCATATATCCTTATGGAAGTTTTTATTTCTTTTTAAATTTTTTCTTTAAAGGCTTCTGTCATCTTCATAAAGTTATTTTAAGGTCATTTTCCTAAGCTTCTTCTATATTGGAATGTTTATGTCTTGCTGTTCTAAAACCACCAAGTTCTAGTGATGCCATATTTTTCTTTCTGTTATTGAATGTGTTTTTGAATTGCTGTCTACTTATCTCTTCCTCCAATCAGTGCAAGTGCTATCTGTGTCTCAGGGAGCTGTTTGTAGCTCAGGAGATGTTGCTGATGCAATTGGTGTTCTTGGAGAAATAGGAGCTAGTTGATTTTGTGTCTCTGGAAGACCCTCTTGTAATGGAGTTTCACAGAGGCTGTGTCTCAAGGAGCAGCTCTTGTGATGAGGCTCTTTAGAGGCTGTGTCTCATGAAAGAGTTGAGGTTAGGGTGAAATATAGGGTTTGGGGAATAGAAGGAGGCTCAAGGGCTAGAGGGTTCAATGAGTGTTGGTGATATTCAGCCTTACATGCAATGGTCCTCCTTGCGTACCTGAAGCTGAAACCTAATGAGTTTGGGGGGCATGGTTTGTGCCCTTTTGCCCAGACTCAGGGGCTGCTTCAGTTGGCCTCTTGGCTGGCTGGAGGAAGGTAACTCACCTTTTGTA
Source organism: Sigmodon hispidus (assembly GCA_004025045.1). NCBI lineage: Eukaryota > Metazoa > Chordata > Mammalia > Rodentia > Cricetidae > Sigmodon > Sigmodon hispidus. The sequence goes on along the minus strand of PVIH01014540.1, from coordinate 21,364 downwards.
ATAGGGATCTGCAGAGGCTATGACTCAGGAAATAGCTGAGGGGGGGAATGAGTGAGTTTAGGGAAGGGATTAAGGCTTGTGGGGTAGAGGGTCCAAAAAATGATGTTGAAAGTCAGACTTGCAGACAGGGCCCTGATTGCTTACCTGCAGCTGGAGCTGAGATTTTAGCTTTGTACTTTTATCATACTCCAGACTATAAAAAAGAGTGGGTGTCTGACTCTTGTGTCTCTTCTAGGGACTTCTTTCCTTTTGTTGGTTTGGTGTGTCTAACTTCAATATGATAGTATCTCTTCATTTTATTTTGTTATATTTGGTTGTTATCACTTAGAAGCCTATTATTTTCTAGTGAGAGATAGGAAAAGACTAGATCCAGGAGGGTATGTTGGTGGGAAGAAACTGGGAATAATAGAAAGTGGATAAACTACAATAAGCACAGAGGGGGAAGGGAGTTTGAACATGGTGATATATGGATAAAATAAGAGATTTTATTCAAAAATTTTACAAAAAGAAAATTTATTTTATATAAAAGAAAAGTGAAAATAATAGTCATCTATGATAATATGATAGTATTATTAGAAATTTTGTAATTTTGATAATATGTATTATACATCTAAAGATAATGAAGTTGTTTACCTTTTGCATCATCCTATTTATTTGGTTTTTTCTTAGCTATTAATGTATGTGTTGGATTATAATCACATGGGATTAAAAGTGGAATAATTATGGTGGTTATTTTTAAATTTCAACTGAAATGAATCTTGAGAAAATAACAGATAAGCTTCTGGGAACATTTGTAAGGGATTTATCAGGTTATTTGAAGTGGAAAGACTCACTCTAAATGTGGGTAACATCTTTTGGTGACAAACAAAATCAAAGTTCTTTTTTATGTTTTTCTATTTTTATTTTTAACTTATATTTTTCTTTTTTTAATTAATTAATTAATTTTTTAAGGATTAAAAACAATTGGCAAATTCTTAACCAAATTAAACAAAAAAGGGAAGACCAACTTCAGTAAAACTAAAAATTTAAAGGCAAACGTTATAACAAATATTAATGAAATTCCAGAAAATCATAAGGACATACATTAAAAATTTGTTTTGAAAAATTGAGGTTTCTGAAAAAACTAGTAAGTTTTTAGATAGTGAAATTAAACCTAAATTCAATGAATGATTTTAACAAATGCATACTTCATAACCTGCTTGAAATGCTAATAATATACTCTATACTAAAAATGACAAAGCAATAACAGAAACAATCATAAGAAATTATGAACTTACTACAGAATTCTAGTATAACTTAAAAAAACTAAGATAAATACATATCATAAAATTCCAGAAAACTTAAAATAAACAAAAACTTGTTTTCTTTACAGGTCTGGCCACACGGAGTTTAATTATGCCCCAGGAAGTAAATGAGCAGAATGAATGGGTAGCTTGTAAATGGGGAGAACATAAGAGTGGGCATGATTCTGAGAGGTCTGATATCTGAGTTTGATGGGATGCAAGATGTAAAAACACCAAATAATAACTATCTATATATATATATAAAAGAAATACTATGATTAATATCAGGGTTTCACTGGCTTTGTAACTTTCAAAGAAGTTCTTAAGAAAATACTTTATTTTGCATCACTTATTCTGTCTTTGCCTCACTGTTACTATTTTCATTGCTAGTATATTCTTTTGCTGATATTAGAAAAAAATATTTTCAGTACCTTTCCAGGAATCTTCTAAGCCTTTGGTGCCTCACTGGGACCAGATTCTCAGACTCTCCAGTGTGAAGACAGAAATTACTGACTCTCAGAAGAGTTACAAATCGCTGAAAGGCACTTAAAAAAAGTGCTCATCATCTTTAGCCATCAGAGAAATGCAAATCAAAACAAAATTGAGATACCATCTGACACCTGTCAGATTGGCAAAGATAAAAGACACAGATCACAGCCTATTCTGGAGAGGATGTGGAACAAGGGGAACACTCCTCCACTGTTGGTGGGAGTGTAAGCTTGTTCAGCCACTTTGGAATACAATATGGCGGTTTCTCAAAAAACTGGGAATCAATCTCGCCAAGGATCCAGCAATACCACTACTTGACATATACCCTAAAGAGTCACATTTGTACTCTAAAGGCATTGGCTCAACTATGTTCATTGCAGCATTATTCATAATAGTAAGAACCTGGAAACAACCTAGATGCCCCTCAACTGAAGAATGGATTACCAAACTGTGATACATCTACACAATGGAGTACTACTCAGCAGTAAGAAAAAATGATATCCTAAAATTTGCAGGCAAATGGATCGATTTGGAGAATATCCTCCTGAGCAAAGTATCACAAACCCAGAAAGATAAGCAGGGGATGTACTCACTCATTAGTGGACTCTACACAAAAAAGAAAAAAAGCAAAGCATGCGCAAGCTGCAAACCACAACCACTGAACAGCTTGGGATCGGAAACACCTTGGACTCACACCTTGGATCCCACTCCCCCTAGAAGAACACCTGACTCAGTCTCAATGTTGGGGGGAGAAACCTAGATTTGCCAGGAGTGGTGGCTGAACTGAGCAATATTGAGGACCTTGGGACCTTGGGACCTCCTGCCCATGCTTTGGGGGTGAGGGTGGGGGGTGGCAATGGAGAGTTGTGGAGAAGAGAGAATGACCTGATGTGGTAGGAGGAGTAAGGGACCTTGAATAAGGATATACAAGGACAGAAAATGTGACTTCTTTATTCATAATAAAAAAAATTACTGACTGGACTATACTGTGTGAACCAATCTAGTAAATTGCCTTTTATTATGTATTCATTCTATCTATTATGTTTCCTAGACACGTCTAAGAATTATAATATTCTTAATTGAATCTTTTACTGGAAAAATCCAAAAACTGAACATCTCAAGCTGTAAGGAATCAATTTTGTGTTCCTGTTTGATAGGCTACACATGTTCGTTTTAGTTTGTGTTTGTCATGCTTATATTCTATTTTATTCAACAAGGATTATGTGTACAGATTCCATCTGAGAGCTTTTTTGTCCCCTTAATTGAAAAATACAAGATCAAAATTTAGAGGGTGGAGGCACAGTGAAGTCAAGTGTTTCTTCTTGTGGTACTCACTTTAAAGTGTTTTTTTTTCTTTTTTCTTTTTTTTTTTTTAATGGAGAACTGAGCTTCTGACATCAAGTAGTTATGTACTTTATAGTATTTTCCCCAAAGCCAAATCTTTTGATTTATTTTTATTATTTTATAGCTGATGGTGCTGCCAGCTATTCTACAATTACAGTGCTATTATCCATGCTTTATACACACTGAACTCACATATTGGGAGAAAATATTGACATTCTAACATTATTTTAATATACTAAATATTGTATTTCCTCTTCTTTCTCCAGAAATTATGATACTTATTTCTCCAAATGAGTATTATTTCTCTTGTTCATTCACCAATATCAATGGTTGTTAATTCACCAGAAAGCCACTTGTTGGCTAGAACTATAGAAATCTGTCTGACAAAATATTGTTTTAATCTTTTATTTACTTCAAGCTCTTGTCTTTACTTATTGGAATATTAAAAAAATACTTTCTGTCTTTACATTTTTATTTTTCCTTTAAGTTTTTCTGCTTTTTTCATTCTTATTTGTTTCATGAGATCAAAAACCAGACAGCATTTTGAATTTTCCTCTGTGCCATTAACTTCTAAGAATTAAATACAGTAAATAAATGAGAAAAAGAAAAATTAAGTGACAGTAACTTTAAAAAGGTACAGAATTCTGGCCCCCAACCACAAGTCCAGTCAAATAGAGTGAGGAAGGATTATATAAGCAAAGGGGTCAAGAGCATGATGAGGAAACACACAGAGACAGTTGAACTTCTGCTAGCTCATGAGCTCTGGACTGACTGTTGGAAACCTGCATGAGACTAAACTAGGCACTCTCAATGTGGAAAACAGTGTGTGTCTGGGGCAGATTGTGGGGCCTGTGGCTGTGGGACCAGGATTTATCTCTGGTGCTTTAACTGGCTTTTTGGAGCCCATTCCCTATAGAGGGATACCTTGCTCAGTCTTTATGTGGTGGATGAGTTTAGTCCTGCCACAACTTGATATGCAGACTATATTGACTCCCTGTGGGAGCCCTTACCCTTTCTGAGAAGTGGATGAGGGGTAGGGTGGGGAGAAGCTGAGGGAGAGCAAGAGGAGGGGAAGGAAGTGGAACTGTGGTTGTATGTAAAATTTTTTAAAAAAAGCTTAAATAAAGAGAAAAAGGAAAAAAATAAAAATTAAAAAATAAAATCAGATGAAATAAATAAAAATACATTAATAAATAATTAAACAAGTAAACAAAAAACCTGACAACTACAAATTATTACTAATTATATGACTAAACCAAGAAAAAATGATTATGAGGGTTTGAATGATGTACTAAACCATTCTTCACACACTATGAAATATATCCATTCAACATATGCACTACAAAGATAATTATTACATTTGTAAAGTTGTATGGACCAAATTGAAATTGAATTTAGAACATTGTGCTCTCCTCAGGACAACTCTCTATTGAATTTAAAACATTGTGTTCTCCGCAGAACAACTCTCAAACTAATTAGTCATCAACATTAATCTTTTCTGTAGTATGACATTTCAATACCCACTGTACTGCCCATCAATTTAAAACACCAGTTTACATGTTGCTTTATACATTTGGCTCTATTAGATATTTGCTATAAATAGTATTAGATATGAGGTCATTGTCTTAGGATTTTATTGCAGTGAAGACACCATAACCATGTTAACTCCTCTAAAAGAAAATATTTAATTGGACTTATCCTTTAGTTCAGAGATTTAGTTTATTATTGTCATGATGGAAAGCATGGGGGCATGCAGGTAGATGTGGTGTTAGAGAGGCAGCTGAAAATTTACATCTGGATGGTCAAACTGTAGGAATAAAGGGCCACTTGGCCTGACTTGGACTTCTAAAATATCCAAACCTACTCTCAGTGACATATTTCCTTTAATAAGGCCACATCTATTCAAATAAGTCTACACTCTAAATAGTGCCACTCCAAATGAAAAGTTTTTATTCAAGCTACCACATTTCACTCTCTGTCCCACATAGGCTTATAGCCATATTAAAATGCAGAAAGCTTTCAGTCCAACTTTAAAAGTCTCCATGGTCTAACAGTCTTAACACTGTAAAAGTCTAAAGTCCAAAAGCCTTTCTGAGGCTCACAGACTCTCTTAACTTTAATCATCTATGAAATCAAAAGCAAAAAGAAAATTATACACTTCTAACATTTAGTAGCATAAAACACACATTACCACTAGAAAAGAACGTAAAAGAAGCATAGTGAGGAAATACTGGACTAAAACAAGGCTGAAAAACAGCTGGACAAACTTCAAACTCTGCATCTTCACGTCTTATATCAAAGCACTCTCCAGATCTTCAATACCTTTCATCTTTGTTGACTGCAACATACTTCTTTCTCTTGGACTACTTTCACTCCCTGTTTTCTCAGCAGGCATCCCACAACTCTGGCATTTGCAATATCTTGGAATCTCCAAAGTAATCAAGGCTTCATCTTCACAGATTCTCTGGACTCTTGGTGAAGATCTCTGTCTCACTAGTCAGCTCACAAATAACCACACAAATACTTATTAAGCTTTTACAAACTAGCTTTTACAATTTAAATTGATCAGTATTTCTTATCTAGTTTCTACCATATTTCAGTACCTTTTTTGTCATGGCATGTTCATCTCCTGCTTCCTCTGTGTTTGGCTCGTGATTCTGCCCTTTGTCTTTCCAGGGTTCTCAATCAGGCTTTCTCTACTACCTGCTTCCTTCCTAGCTATTGGCCAGTTAACTCTTTATTAAACCAATGAGAGTAATACCTATTCACTGTGTATAAAAAATTACCACACAGCATTTCCCAATTTTTGTATGATTAAAAAGAAAGGTTTTTAATGCTATTTGAAGCTATTATAAAGGGTGATCTTTCCCTTATTTCTTTTTCAGCCCTTTTATCTTTAGTGTATAGGATGGCTACTGATGTCTTTGAGTTAATCTTATATCTTGCAACATTGCTGAAGGTGTTTATCAGCTATAGAAGTTCCCTGGTAGAATTTTGTGGATCACTTATGTATAGAATTATATCATGTGCAAATAGAGATAGTTTTACTTCTTCTTTTCCAATTTGTATCCCCTTAATCTCCTTTTGTTCTCTTATTGCTTTACCTAGAACTTCAAGAACTATATTGAATAGATAAGGGGAGACAAGACATTCTTGTCTAGTTCCTGATTTTAGTGAGATTGCTTTGAGTTTTTCTCTATTAAGTTTGATGATGGATGTCTGTTTCCTATAAGTTGCCTTTATTAGATTTAGATATTTTCCCTGTATTACTGATCTCTCAAGGACTTTTATCATAAAGGAGTGTGGGATTTTTTTTCAAAGGCTTTTTCAGTGACTAAGGATATGATCATGTGTTTTTTAATCCTTCAGTTTGTTTATATGATGGAAGACATTTGCATTTTTTCATTTGTTGAACCATCCCGGCATTTCTGGGATGAAGCCTACTTGATCATGGTAGATGATATTTTTTATATGTTGTTGTATATGTTTTTCCAGAATTTTGTTGAGAATTTTTGCATTAATATTCAAGAGGGAAATTATTCTGTAATTCTCTTTCTTTGTTGTATCTTTGAGTAGCTTGGGAATTAGGTTAATTGTGGCCTCATAAAAATAGATTGGCAATATTCCTTTCATTTCTACTGTGTGAAACATTTTGAGGAATATCAGTAGCACTTCTTTGAATGCCTGATAGAATTCTGCACTGAAACAATATGGACTTTGGTTTTTTTTACTTGGGACGTTTTTAATGACAGCTTCAATTTCCCTTGGAGTAAGTATAACCAAAGAAGCAATAGATATATTTGACAAAAACTATAAATCACTGGAGAGAGAAATTGAAGAGGGTATCAGAAAATGAAACAATCCCCCATGTTCCTGGATAGGTAGGATCAACATCGTAAAAATGGCAATTATACCAAAAGCAGTCTTCTGATTCAATGCAATTCCCATCAAAATCCCAACACTTTTTTTAACAGAATTTGAAAGAACAATAGTCAATTTCATTTGGAATAATAGGAAAGTCAGAATTGTCCAAACAATTTTGCTCAACAAAAGAACCTCAGGAGTCATCACCATCCTCAACTCCACGTCATTCTATAGAGCTACAGTAATAAAAACAGCCTAGTACTAGCATAAAAAGAGACTTATGGATGAATAAAGTGAAATTGAAGATCATGATATTAACCCAAAAACCTATGAACACTTTTTTTGATAAAGAAGCCCAAAACATTCAATGAAAAATAATATAGTATCTTTAACAAATAGTGTTGGCATAGCTAGATGGTAGTGTGTAAAAAAATGCAAATAGATCCAAACCTATCACTCTCACAAAACTCAGATCCAAATGTATCAAAGACTCCAACATAAATTCAGCCACACTGAATATGATAGCAAAGAAAGTGGGAAATAATCTCCAATGCATTGGCAAAGGTGACCACTTCCTAAATATAACACAAGTTACACAGACACTATGAACAGCTATCAATAAGTGGGACCTCCTGAAACTGAGAAGCTTCTGTAAAGACACGGACACAGTCAATAAGACAAAACTACAGCCTACAGAATGGAAAATATTTTCACCAACCCTATAAGTGACAGAGAATTGATCTCTAAAATATATAGAGAACTCAAGAACATAAAGACCCAAACCTTGAATAACCCAATCAAAAAATGAGGTTCAAAACCTAAAAAAGGGAATTCCCAGCTCAAGAATTACAAATGGCTGAATGGCACTTGAAAAATTGTTTACCATTTTTAGCCATCAGAAAAACACAAACTAAAACAACTTTGAGATACCATCGTATTCCTTTTAGATTGGCTAAGATAAAAGACACAGATGATAGCCAATGCTGGAGAGGTTATGGAGAAAGGAAAACACTCCTCCATTGTTGGTGGGAGTGTAAACTTGTTCAGCCACTTTGGAATGCAATATGGCGGTTTCTCAAAAAACTGGGAATCAATCTTGCCAAGGATCCAGCAATACCACTCACTACTTGGCATATACTCTAAAGAGTCACATTTGTACTTTAAAGGCATTGGCTCAACTATGTTCACTGCAGCATTATTTGTGATAGCAAGAGCCTGGAAACAACTTATATGCGCCTAAATTGAAGAATGGATTAACAAACTGTGGTACATCTACAAAATGGAGTACAACTCAGCAGTAAGAAAAATGGATATTCCAAAAATTACAGGCAGATAGACAGTTTTGGAGAATATGCTGAGTGAGGTATCACAAATCCAGAAAGAGAAGCAGGGGATTTACCCACTTATTATTGGACTTTAAAGAAAATGCAAAGCATTCACAACCTCAACCACTCATCAGCTTGGAATCTGAAAAACCTTGGACATGCACCTGGAGTCCATTTCTTCCACAGGAACACCTGACCCAGTGCTGATGTTGGGGTGAGGAAAGCAAATTTACCTGGAGTTGATGGTGAACTAAGCCACCTTGGGAACTTAGGACCCTTTGCCCTTTCTGGGGAGGGGATAAGGAGATGGGGAGAAGAGACAGTGGCTGGGAGGTATGGGAGGGGGAAAGGAGTTTGAACAAGTGGATACATGGATAAAAAAAGGAGAGTTTATTCATAGTTCAAATAATGTATAAAAAAGAAATGTTTTAACTCTAATGTAGTTAAACCATATTTAATACAAAGAGTTTTCACATAAAAATTACAGACACACTATCCAGTTTATTTATTTTTCACTTTTTAAAGGTAAAGCTAATGTTTTAAACTAGTCAAATAGCCATTGGCTTATGATGGTACAATTAAATATAAACGTCTTTCTAGAGATGTTAATGAACAAACAACACCCACTATGAGACTTCAAAGAAATGGATGGAAATCAATCAAACACAGTTAATAAGGAAAATCTAGCTGCCAAAATGGGTGCCCTTTTAGAACCCAAACTTTCTTTCTGTTTTGTTGGGACACTGTCTTACTAGTTGCACTGATTACTCTTGACCTTACCATAGGCTAGCTCCTAATTTGAGATCCTTTTGCCTCGTCCTCTACAGTGACCCCCTTATTTGACAAAGTTAGACACAATACTCTATTACCTACCTCATGTTTGTGAGTCTAAACTTTTATACCTTATTTACCTTTTATCATGACTAAGAAAAGCTTTAAGTTTCATTATTTAGTATATCTTCAAAAAAGAACACAATAACATGTAATGTTACTGAATGACAAGGATATCAGGGTTCCTGGACAGTCACACAAAGTATTTTGTAATATTGGAGCATACTACAGTTGTAGTATATTTGACAAACATTTCTCAGAAGCAATGGATTTTTAAGTTCTGTCCTATGTTTGGTAGTTGCTTTATTTTATGCCCTGCTGATCCATTTTGGACAGTATACTGTCAGCAATTGAGGCAAAAAATGTTTCTGTGCCCAGTGTCTAGCTTTTGTCACAAAAAAAGAAAATTCTGTATATAAGTTCTTCAGTGCCTACCATCTTCTCTGAAATAAATTGGTGATGTCAGGAACAGCCATATATCCTTGTCCATTAAAAGCTTATATTATTAAAACATTTTAAATGCCATATTCAATCCAAATATATTTGTTTAACTTTGAAAACATACCTAATATGACTATAAGGTTATTATGACTAACTACTAACGCTACTTAATTATACATTACATTTGTAAATGAATTGCATAAGTACAATATAACAAAATTAAATTTGTATCAATAAACCAAAACCTATGGCAATGTAAAATGTTTTGAGACAAATAGTTGTTTTTTTAAGTAGATTCACCTCTCAAGCCTTTTATCTTTAGAGTATAGAGGACTACTGATTTCTCTGAGTTAATCTTGTCTCCTGCTACATTGCTGAAGGTGTTTATCAGCTGTAGAAGTTCCTTGGTGGAATTTGGTGGATCACTTTTGTATACAGTCATGTCATCTGCAGTTGTGGTCTGTGCAGACTGTGCTCCTGCCAAAGCCAAGTAGCTTACCGCCCAGGCTTGTGCCCAGGATCAAGGGATCCAAATATTCCTCTGCTGTGTTCCAGTGGAGTTGCCGGTCAGGGTCTGGCTTCCTCTGTTTTCTACTTATGATTTTTTTTTGTCACTTTCCAGTATCTAATCCCATCCCCCAAAATATATTCATATAAATAGTATAATTTTTTCTTACATTTATGTATTTGACTCATTTGTATTAATGTTTGCATATAATCAAGTAAACTTACAATTCAATTCTTTCACAAGTTCCAGCTCAATCAGTCTTGTTAAGGATATTCTACATTTGTCTGTTGAATTGTCTTGGCTCTTTTGTCAAAACTTGACTATAGATATATCAGGTATTTCTGGCCATTCATTATAACGTTTTGTACTTAGATGTCTTCTGTACCTAGGTCACTGTCACCCTTTTTTGTTTAGATTTTTTTTTAATGCTTAAATTCGGGAAGCTTGAGTCCTCAGTTTTCATTTAAGTATATTTTTTTCTTTCTATGCATTTTATATTTATATAAATTTTAGGAGCTAACATTTAAAAACATTGTAAAAGTTGTTTGATCCTAAATATCTGTATCAAATCTATATAATTGCTAGAAAAATAATGCTATCTGAAGAAAATGCAGTCATTTGTATCTGAAAATGTGATTTCTTTTTATAATTTCTAGTATTTGTTTAATTTCAATATAGTCTAAATACTTGAAATATCTTAAAACCTTACATCTGTGAAAAGTTCAGTATACATTTAAAAATTAGAGACAAAAATATGATTTCAGTTTGCGAAACATGGATTTCATTAACATGTACTTAATGTTTTTCTTGTAAGTATTATAATGGGAAGAGGTTTCAAGTATTTTTTTACAATGCTGATATTTTTTATTTCACCTTGTGAACTACTTAAACTAAAAAAAAACCTCTCGAGTAAAATATTGACAAAATTTTTTGAAATCAGATATCTTTTTCATCTTTGGAACTGTAAATGATATATTAAAGAATATCTGATCATTTGCTCCAAAGAACATATATTAAATAATTAATGTTTACAAATTTATTTTAATAACAATTCATGTATTTAAATTTTTATTTTATATCACAGTTTAGCCAGCATATATGAAAGTGCACTGCTTGTGTGTCTAGTGCCCATAGAATCCAGAAAAGGACTTGAGATCCTCTGGAACTGTGGTTATGAAAAGTTCTAAGCTGCCATGTAGTGTCTGTGAAACAAACCAGTATCCTCTGTAAAGCAGCAAGTTGCCCTATTCAGTAAGTCATCACTTTAACCTCCCATACATGCTTTTGATTAAGACACAGTAGGATTCTTTTCCTTTTCCTTTTATGAACGACTTATGTATTAAAGTGTGAAATTTGTAAAGCTACTCTTTGGTGTGTACTGAAATAGTCATGTGTTTCTGCTTGTTTTATATTTAGAAAATATGACGTTTTTTCAGTGATATAATATGAGATATTAAAACACCTTGCAATCACTGAGTTAATTGTATAATATTTATATGTATAATTTTTATTTGGTCTAGAAGAAAATGAACAAGCAATAAAAATTTTACTAAGAGATATGAAAACATTAAAACCTAGGTAATAACCATCAAACAGAATAATAGAGCAGTTTAACTGGAAAATTTGGTAGACTTCAACAGCAGATGAAAAATTTACAAATGAATGATCACTTGCCATGATGAAGTTACTGGATATAGTTCAATAAGAACATTTTAATTAAAAGAATAAAACTGAGGAAAGAAAGCTTAAGGGACTTACAAGATATCACCATAAATGTCTGTCATACTATTAATTTTAATCTTGAAAAAATATATATTCACTTGAGAGATGCTTCCATATTTTAGATTTGGCCCTGATTATAGCTATTTGGAGCTTCCATTGTTTTGATTTACATACCATAACAAACTATATTTTAAACTGTTACTCAGAATGAACCATTTCTCCTTGAAGCTGCTTTGTTCAAAGTATTTTATCACAAAGATTAATAAAGAAATTGAAGCAGAAATCTATTACCAGGCATAGGGTCATTGTTGTGCTGAATTTAGCTATGGGATTCTACTGGATTCCTAGGATATTGGAACTGATTTGTTGGAGAAATATGGAAGAGTTTAAAACTTTGAAGTACAGAAGTCCTTGAATTTTGTAAACAGCTCTGTTTATAATAGACCATTGAGATGGAAACTTAGATGACCAGAATGCTAAGATAAGTAAAGACAGTGGAATCCTGGGTTTTTATGTTTGGAGATGGAAAGGCATTTTATCAGGAACTGGGATAGAGAACATTCCTATTATATTCTGGGAAAAAATTCATTTTATTACACTTATCAATAAAATACCTTGATGACTTGAATTAAATTAAATTTAAAAAAAATGGACTAATATTTTGGATAAGAAAAAGTTTGTTTGAGCCAGATAACAGTTTTAGACAAAAAAGTGCAACAAAATAGCTGAAATTGTTAAAGAGACTAGCACTATACAGAGAAATTTACCATTTAGCTGTGGATAATGGGATATGCCCTTTTATACAAAGGTAATGCCCGCAATATGCTCCAAATTATAAAAATGCAAATGTATGTGAAAGAACAAAACTTACACTGAGAATATTACTAAACATCTTACCAGATCCTCAAAAGTACCTTTCTATAAGAGTGTTTCTCCAAGGTGAACAAATAGCTGCTGATGCAACTGTGATACAAAGGAAACATGGTCCATTCCTTGCTGGCAGTGGAAATTGCTATTGTTGTCCACATGATATTGATTTTGGAACCTCTAAAGATAAATGATTGAGAGTCAAGGAACCCTGCACTGTGACTCCAAAGGGAAGTTGAAGTTAGGGAATATGTAGCATGCTTAGAATTTCTGCCAGGAGGACTCTAAAGGCCATCATTAAAATAAACCTAGTCTGTAATAGAGACACCTGGTATATTGTAGATGTCAGTATTGTCTGCTAAGGAGAACTATGGGTAAGGACTGGAGGTAGCACATGAATAAGACATGTTTGCATTATATGTTAGAGCCACAGTGGACAATCTAAATTTCTTTGAAACCCAGAAAAATTTGTTCATTATCTCTGGAATTGCAGAATTTGATGGTCACTACTTTAATATTGATCATACACTGCTATGTTCATTCTATGTTATGACATGATTATTGTCTTTTTGAATAACAATGTTTCATCTCTGGTGTTATAAGTTTGAAGCATGTAACATGGTTTTTCTTTTATAAAAATATGCAGCAAAATATTTGGACATTTGAAGGATTAGAATTTGTAAAGACTTATGGGGACTTTTAAAGTAGGACAGAATGCATTTTTTATTATAATATTGTCCTTTTATTATAATATTGTCTTAAGTCTATGGGAACAAGATTCTAATGTTATGGTCTAAATTAATAGGATTGCGTATCAAGCTGACAAGGGAAAATTATGATTGCTACTATGAATTATTAATATGACAGAATCTAGAATTACCTAGAAGATTCAACTCTGAGCCTGTCTATGGAGGATTACCTTGGTTGTTTTAATTGAGGTGAGAAGACACACTGTAGTTGGCCCTATTCTATGGTCAAGATTCTGGACTGCAAAAGTGGAGAAATACATTGGAACAGTAACATTCATTTATTCAGTTTTGGTTTTTGGCTGTAGATGTGCTGTGAAATACTTCAAATTCCTGTTTCCTTAGCTTCTAGCAATGATTTCTTAGTTCACTAGAGGAACCATATCCAACCCAAATAAACCCATCCATTCTTGTTTTTCCCCCCACAGTGTTTTATTACAGTAACTGAAAAGTAAATTAAAACAATTAGTATGGAAAATCAAGAAGACAAAGTATCCAAATAATGTTCTAAAGAGAAATGGGTGAAAATTTTCTAAATTAAAGAAATAGAAACTCAACATTTCAAAATCAAGAAGACAAAAACAAGAATAAACTAAAACAAATCTATAATCCTAAGAAATATCTCAAAATGTGTTCAATTTTTCTAGCAAGTAGGGAAATGCAAAGCAAAACAACTTTGAGACTAAATTTTACACCTACTGCAATGGCAAAGATCAACAAAACAATGAACAAATATTCTGAGTGGGATGAAAGAAAAAGGAAAACCTTCATACACTGTTGGTAAGATTGTAAATTGGTAGGAGTACTATAGAAATGAATGTGGAGAATTCTCAAAAAGCTAAAAATGAATCTGCCATATGGACTAGCGATACAACTCTTTGGCATTTCTCCAAAGGACTTCAATCATAATTCTCAGAAATTTGCTCAGTCATGTTCATTTTTGCTTTGTTCATAATAACTAGGAAATGGAAAGAAATAATCTAAGTGTCTTTTAAACAATTAATTGATAATAAAGTTATGGCACATACATGTGGTTATTTATTGTATATCAAATAAAGATTGCTTGAAGAGAACAGAGCCAGCCACAGAATTAAGCATAGAGGCCACGCAGTGATGGCACATGCCTGCAATCTCAGTAGTAGAAATCACATATTAATCCCAGCACTAGAAAAGTTGAAACAGGAAGTGATATGGCTGGGCAGAGAAAGGAATGTAAGGTGAGATGAGACAGGAGTTCACTCTTGTGCTTCCTTTCATTTTTGCCTAGGCTTCCCTTTGCTTCTTGTAAATAGTCTGAGGACTCACAAAGACAGAATTTACCCCCTTTCAGACTCAGGAGTTGGCTATGTGAAAAGTAGCTGTTGCTTGTTTCTCAATCTGTCTGATATAAAACCAATTAAAATTTGTCCAACACATATATACGCCAGATTTTTATTCAGATGTAAAGAAAGAGGAAAACTTAAATTTTTCAGCGGAATGGATAAAACTAGAAAAGATTGTATTGAATGAGATAACCCAGACCAAGAAAGAAAAATGCATATTGTCCAGCTCAGTATTAATAAATACAGATACACAACTCTTCTATACCTAAGACTCAAAGGTAATATTGTGGAAGAGTGAGTGGAAAGATCATAAGAGGAAGAAGATTAGGGAGTGGTCAGTGAGACACAGACTCCTAGGAATCCCAGGAGAAATACCCCCAAAGTCTCACCAACATGACTGTGCAAATGTGAGCTGAAAAGGGGGACACCAAAGAACATGGCAGAGTGTATGGGAAAAAATGTCCATGAGAACTCAACCATACACAAAACAACAGGTAACTAAAATATGCTGAGAGCAGTAGAAATAGTCTTCCTTAGGGAAGAACAAATCAATTATCAAATACCAAGTGGTCAGCTCTAAAAACATACAGACAAATATTATATAAATGCATACAATGAAGTGGGAAACCAGGAATTAGGAAGTAGGGATGGTGGAGTGGTATATGGCAGGGTTTGGATGGAGAAAAGAGAAATAATAAATGTAATTTTATTACAATTTCAAAAAATGACTTCAAGTTGCAAAATAAAATAAAATAAACAGAAGAGTTCTAAATCCTTTATATTCCAATTTTATTTCTTTTATAGATATAAACAAACATTGCCTAATTGAATCACATAACAGATGTATTTTTAGTTTTCTTCAAGAACGTCTATAGTATTTTCCAAATTAATTATACTAATTAACATTCTAAAAAGTTATGTAGAGGAGTTTATTTCCTATTAACATTGTAACTGGCGGTTGTTATTTTTAAAAATAATTTTATTTATTCTTTCAGAATCCATATATTTTAATTGTATTCACCTTCCACTCCTCTCTCTAACTCATTCCAAATTCACCCCATCTCACTAACCTCTTCATTTTATTTCCCTTGCTTTTGAATAGCCCATCCAGCTCTTTTTGTGGTGGTAATATAAGCCTGGATGTGGAGAAATTCACTTCAGTATAGTTGAACTACCTGGGGACACAACCATGAACAAAACTAATTTTTTCTCCCAGCAGCTTTGTATTGTCAATACTTCCTCACCTATAGATGGAACTTTGTGCCCATCATCTTGTTATATCCTGGAATGTTTTTTCTGGTTGAGCTTACATATTTCTTATATGTTCTGTGATAAGCAATGTGAGCTGATATACATACATACATACATACATACATACATACATACATACATACACACATATATGTGTATATATAGATATAAAACTTCTTTGTATCTGGGGATATTTTATTTTAGACATCTACTATCTCTTATAATATTTCCACCACACCCTCTTTCCATGATGTCCTCATCCTTGGGGTAAATGAGTGTGTTATTTTGTCTTATTCAGGACTATAATATATATACCACATACAGATAAAAATAAAATATATTAACAAAATTAGAAAAAAAGTTAAAATTATCAGTGAAAAGAAAATACAACAAAGGACAAAGTAATTTTTTTAAATTCAAAGAACATTTTTTTCAGCAACAATATTTTTATGAAAAGAAGCCATTGAATGCTACTGCATTCATTCATGTTGAGTGGTCTCTTATCCCTTTCCAAGTAAAGCTTTTTTGAAAGTACTCTCATAGACATGCTCTTTCCAGATGGCTTTTGTATAGTTGGTATTAACCACTAGCAACTGATTATATACAATGATTAATATTTATTAAGGGGTTATATGAAACATTCACTGATACAAGATATTAGACAGTTGAGTGATTGCTAGAAAGCTGGACTGGTCCACTGGGAGGCGGTGGGTCTGTTTTTTTCTTCAAGACCATGATGGAGCAAACAGTAAGAGAGATGGTATGCACACTATCTTAAATTGGTCAAGCCATGCCCCATACATGGGTTCTCAAGGCCACACCTGTAGGTTAAAATGATAATGTTTAATTCCAACTGAAGTCTTTCACAGTTGTAAACCCACTACATTTGATAATTAACATTGAGTATCATACTGAGAAACACATGCAGAAATAGAATAGGAGTTCTAAATAAAAGGTGATATAGATTATAAAGATAAAAAACAAAACAAAAAAGTGTCCATAATACCCATAGCGACCCACAGATTAAATGTAATCTCTATCAAAATCAGTAATCAGGACTAAAAGATTGCTTAATGAGTAAATGTATCAGCTGCCAAGTCTGACAACTTTAGTTCAGCTCCAGTAAGCTATATGATAGGAGAAAACTCATGTATGTAAATTGCTCTATCTTCCCAGATAATTCTATAATTTCACTAATAATCTAAAATCTTTCCTGTGTTCCCCAACGTCTCTAACACTAAGCAGAATTTGCCTTCTCATTTTCTTTCTTTTTATTTTACAAAGTCTGGTATTGTGAGATAATATATTACCAAGATTTTGAATAGTGTTTACATATTTATGAGCAATTTTGAGCACTTTTTGTTTATATCAAGTGTGTGTCCTTTAGAAAATGTATCTTTTCTATTTGTTTGCTTTGTTGTTGCATTTAGTTGGAAGAATCAGCTACATATTTTGGAGTTTAATTTGATATTAGATATATGTCTTGCAAATATTTGATATTTATATGTTGACTTTATTTACTTTTTAATTATGTCCATAGTTACAGAAAGCTTATATTTAAGGTAGTTTTACTTACTAATCTTTGCTGTTATTGCCCTTTTTTCTATTCTTTCTTTCTTCATTTATTTACTTACTTTTTCTTTCTCCCATCCTTCCTTTCTTTCTTTTCTTCTTTCTTTTCTCTCTCTCTCTCTCTCTCTCTCTCTCTCTCTCTCTCTCTCTCTCTCTCTGTGTGTGTGTGTGTGTGTGTGTGTGTGTGTGTGTGTGTGTGTGAGAGAGAGAGAGAGAGAGAGAGAGAGAGAGAGAGAGAGAGAGAGAGAATATCATTAGTAGAAACAGTGTTACAAATTGTTATGCCTATGGTAGTGGATCCTTGGGGAGATTGATTCCCAGTCTTTTTTCCTTTTTTATTATTATGAATAAAGGAGTCACATTTTATATCCTTGTATATCCTTATTCAAGGTCCCTTCCCCCTCCCACCACATCAGGTCATTCTCTCTTCTCCACATCTCCCCATCTCCCCCCCCACCCCATGGGCAGGCAGTCCCAAGGTCCCAATATTGCTTAGTTCAGCCTCCACTCCTGGCAAATTCAGTTTTCTACCCCCAGCATCAAGACTGAGTCAGGTATTCCTCTAGGGGGAGTGGGATCCAAGGTGTCATTCCAAGATGTTTCAGATCCAAAGCTGTTCAGTGGTTGTAGTTTGCAGCTTGGGCATACTTTGCTTTTTTTTTTTTTTTTCCTTTCTTTTTTTTTTTTTTTTTTTTTGAGTCCACTAATGAGTAAGTACATCTTCTGCTTATCTTTTTGGGTTTCTGATATCTCTCTCAGGATGCTTCCCAGTTTTTTAAGAAACCACCATACTGCATTCCAGAGTGGCTGAACAAGCTTACACTCCCACCAGCAATGGAGAAGTGTTCCCTTGCTCTGCATTCTCTCCAGCATAGGCTATCACCTGTGTTTTTAATCTTATCCATTCTGACCTGTGGAAGGTGGTATTTCAAACATGTTTTGATTTACATTTCTCTGATGGCTAAAGATGTTGAGCACTTTTAAAAGTGCCTTTCAGCCATTTGTAATTCTTCCACTGAGAATTCCCATTTTAGTTCAGAACAACATTTTTTTAATTGGGTTATTTAGGAATTTGGGCTCTAGTTTCTTGAGTTCTATATATATTTTAGAGATCAGACCTCTGTCACTTGTAGGATTGGTGAAAATCTTTTCTCATTCTGTAGTCTGTCATTTTGTCCTATTGACAGTGTCCTCGGCTTTACAGAAGCTTTGCAGTTTCAGTAGGTCCCACTTATAGATTGTTGTGTTTAGTGTCTGTGCTACTGGTGTTATATTGACGAAGTCGTCACCTATGACAATGTGATCAAAGGTTTTTTGCCACTTCTGTTTTTATCAATTTCAGTTTTGCTGGGTTTATGTTGAGGTCTTTGATCCACTTTGGTCTGAGTTTTGTGCAGGGTGATAGGTTTGTATCTATTAGCATTTTTCTACACACTACCAGCCATCTATGCCAACACCATTTGTTGAAGATACTATGTTTTCTCCATTGAATATTTTTGGCCTCTTTTACAAAAAACAGGTGTTCATAGATGTGTGGGTTAATGTCAGAGTCTTCAGTTCGATTCCATTGATGCACAAATCTGTTTTTATGCTAGTACCAGATTGTTTTTTATTATTGTGGCTCTATAGTATAACTTGAAGTCAGGAATGGTGATGTCTAATGAACTTCTTTTGTTGAGCAATATTGATTTGGCAATCCTGGCTTTCCCGTTATTCCAAATGATTTTGAATGTTGTGCTAACAGGGCCTGTAAAAAATTGTGTTGAGATTTTGATGGAAATTGCATTGAATTTGTAGACTGCTTTTGGTAATATTACCATTTTTGCTATGTTGATCTTACCTATCCAGGAACATGAGACTTTTAAGAAATGCTGAAACTTTATGGAATCTTACAGATGATTTAAGTGATGAAATTGACACGAGACTTTTTGGGAAACAGAAGATTAATGTTATGGTTTGAATTCTACAAAAAGGCTCATTTATAAAAGACCTCTCTCATATCTCATGATCATACTGAGAAGTAATTTTATCCTGAGGTACAATTTTATGAATGTCTTAATATATTAATGACTTCATTGCAGAATGGTCTATTGGATCATGGTTTCTGATGGAAGCCATGTATCATTGGGCCATGTGTATAAAATATATAGCTCATCCTGAAACTCTTTTTTTTTTTTTTCATTTCTTTCTGGCTGGTATGAGGTAAATGTATTTACTCCATCATGTTCTTCGTATCATTATATTTATACCTTGTAATAATCCAGAAACAATGATACTGAGCAAGTATGAATTAAAACTTCTGAAATGTTCAACAAATTATTTAAGTTTATGTTTCCCTTTTTGGTATTTTGTCAAAATGGTATAGCACAACACATACTTCAGTGAAACAGTAGGGTGGCCAGTGAAGATTTAGCCAACACAGGGACCTGAAAAATAAGATGACTGTAGACAGACACTTACATATATACATACTGTTTGGTTGTATTTACATATTGTTTTGTTATGAGAGAGTGTCACAGAGATCGAGAGTGTCTTTGTTGGCCTTACCTGAGTTTTTGCTTTCCCACTTCTCTGCCTTCACAGTCTCAGTTTGTCCCAGGAACATTCCTCCAATGTCTAATCTGCCTACAGATTTCTATAGTCCTATGGCTATTTCTGGGTCAGAGTTTGTGCAAGAGAATAGAACTTACTTCAGACCATCTCTACCTCAACAAAGGACAAATAATCCCTATGTAGTTGATTTATATTACTTTGGTAGACAATAATTATTTAGATAACTAAAATATATTGAAAGCTGAGGTTAAGTTATTTTCAGACTGCAATAAGGCAAAGTAATTTAAAATAAAATTAAAAACTAGCAAAGAGCTTAAAGAAAACCCACAGTCAGCATTGTTGATCAATCTACAAGATATATATGCTTGATTATTTTAGGAAAATCTATCTTACTGTGTAAACTGAGGAAAACCAAGTGGAGAAATCTAAAATCTATTTGATAGTATTTGCAAAAGTTGATAGAAAAAATAGAGAGCTGAAACTGGCACAAGTATGAACATTTCCTTAGATAAGAAATCCGAAGTGTGAAGGTGTAGATATTTAGATCAAAGAGGGACTGATCACATAAACTCAGGCTGAATGAACCAAATCTTTCTAATATATTGAAAAATAATTTTAAGGTAACTGAAGATATTATCAATGCTAGAAACACACAGAAATATGGCTTTCATATTTTAAAAGTTATTTGAAGCAATTCTGGGTGTGCTGAGTTTGATAATGTGCCTGGGTATATAGTGCTATAAAATAAAGAGGCAAACATCTGCAAGGAGTCCTAAAAAATTTTATAAGCATGAATGATAGGTATCTACTCTACCATGGGGACCAGTAAGAAGAAAAAAATAGTGTGAAAATCTACTCTGTCTAAAATATGTCAACTCAAACATAGTTTTAAAAGAACCTTTCTGTTATTTGAGGATACATTGATGCACACATATGTTAATAAACTTTAGTATAGTTGAAAAGAAATCCCACCAATTCTTTACATAGAACAGAGTCATTATGACCATAGTATATGGGGTAGTTGAAAGTAAATTAAATAAAAAAAAATAGAAAGCCAAGAGTGAAGCTGATATCTTATAATCCCAGGAGTGGAGGACAGGGACAGTTGTGAATTCAAATATAGTCTGGATTACTGAGAAAAATATCGTTTTAAAATAAATCAGCAACTGAAAAATCATCTGAAAGACAGAGTGATAAAAGTCTATTTTGATTTTTTGCTTTACAACCAGAAACAATGTTAGAAATA
>PVIH01014539.1:0-53338 GCA_004025045.1 Sigmodon hispidus | reverse complement strand
GTAAGAGAGAGAGATTAGCAAATACATGAGAAATGACTCAACTTGCTTTAATCTGGTTCCCCTTCCCTTTTCCCCACCCTCTCTCTCAACTTTCCCTATCTGACACCAGAGTCTAATTGAGTCTGTGGAATCTCCTTCAAGGCTACAGAATGAGAGTGCGAGCTACCTCAAAGGGAGCATGGTACTGGAAACCCACATCTCTTCCCCATCATTTAGAAGGAAATGAGATGGCATTTCAGTCAGGCAAAAATCTTATACTCAATTTAGAAGAAGCAGCACCTTCCAGAGACTTCTGAATTCTTTTTGTATAGACGGAGACTGCTTACCTCCTCTCAACAATAAAATAAGATGAGAGACTGGGAAGGTACTGGGCACAAAGGGGCAGAGAGCAGAAAGTGAATCCCACATCTCACTAAGTTTCCTGGGGTGAAACCAAGCCAGTCTGTGCAGCCCAAAGGCAAGTGATGCTCTCCCTGTCCCGTTTCACAGTCAACCCTAAAGCAATGAAGGCTGGAGATAAAAAAAAACTTTCTCCAATGTTTAAAAAAAAAAAAATCCCAATCTGAACTGCTCTCAAATCTTTAAGCAAACCTAACAATCATTCCCACCTCTCATATTTTCAAATCCAATCCCTTCCTAAGAGAGACAACCTTTTCTTCATTACAAGACTTACAATCACATCAGCTTTCTCCATCTTATGGCTGCTGGGCTTGTGTCTGTTGTTACTGTTATTGATATTCTCCTCCTCTCCCTCCTTCTCTTCCTCCTCCTCCTTGACAGGGTTCCCTGGCTATCCTGGAACTTGCTTTTTAGACCAGGCTAGCCTAGAAATCACAGAGATCTGCCTGCCTCTGCCTCCCAGGTGCTGGAATTAAAGGCATGCGCCCCCACTTCCCGGCCTCTAGATTTCATTTTTTTTTAAACTTTATTTATTTATTTATTTGCCTTGGTGTTTGCCTGGAACTGGAACTACAGACAGTTGTTAGCTGCCATGTGGGTGCTGTGAATCGAACCCGGGTCCTCTGGAAGAGCAGACGGTGCTCTTAACCGCTGAGCCATCTCTCCAGCCCCTAGATTTCATTTTAAATACTTGTTCTGTTCCGTCACAGACGTAGCTGCCTTCTCCTTGCTTTTCAGCCTTGATCTTGGTGATGATGACCCCATGAACTCTCCCTTCCTCATCTCCAAACACACAGAGCGCTGTGTGTCGCCAGCTTGTGTCCCACTGTCTTCCTGTTGTGCTCAATGCGGTTGGCCATCAGCTCTGCCGCCTCCACCATCTGCAATGCCTTTTCTTGCCTCTCAGCTCTCGGGGCTGAATTCTGGACCTGTGCTGATACTCCTTCAGGAGGGACCTTGAAGAAGCTTATTAAAGTGCGTGCTCTCGGCTGCCTGTCTTTTCTTCGCATAGAATAGGAGCCTTTTAGATTCTAGGATGCCAATGATGGAAACCTAGGAGTGACCCCAGCTTCTTCCAATCCTTCCTCGTCTAGTCAACGAGTTTCTTATTGAACAGTTCATCTTCATCTCTACCAGTCACTCCTGGTTTCCAGCCCTTCTAGGATTCTTGTCAGAATACTCAATGATACCCTGACTAGATATTTTTCTACCCCCAAATCTTTGACTCAAAACTATCTTTCATATGCTCACCAACGCCTCATCTAAAGTCTAATGAACACGCCATTCCCTCACTTGCAATCCGATTCTGGTCTCTTGTCACCTGAATGGCAGAGAAGGCCCCCGGCATGCCAATGGCTGTCTGTCTATAATCTTCTATGAGGAGGTGATCCTTTCCCCTCCTCCCCCCGTATCTCTATTCTCCATGTGTCTCAGTGTATCCAAACACTACTGGTACCCTGCCAGCCTCTGTGTTGCCCACGTCCACACAACACCCAAACCCTCCTGGTTGTGGTGCAATGCTTCATAGTGGCCTGCAGCTAGTACCACATGGGCTATGCGGACACTGTGAATAACAGTGAGTCTAAACGGAATGACACAGATAAACATAAGGGAGAGAATTTAGACTCACATGGAAAGCCATAACCACAGTACCTAAACGTGCTAAACCCAGTTTCATGTAGAAATACAAGAAATCCAGTAAAAGCTCAATTCCCACCTCCCCTCCCCGCCCCCCACTGGTACCTTCTGAGCTGCTGAGTCTACCATCAGAAAGCACAGAACTGGGCATCCTGGTGATGTGCCAAGAATAGCAGCCTGTATTTATAGAAAGTGCATTATATACCCAGACTGACACTGAAATTTCTACACAAATTACTTCTCGGTCTTCACATAATACTAGGAGGCAGGCGCCGCTCTACAGATGGGGAAACTGAGCCCAGATGGAAAGTATCTTCACTTAAAGCAAGCAAGAAGGAATGCATGAGAATGCAAGCCAGGTACGCATATGTCTACTTGTATACACATACGTGTGCATGTGTTTTAGTTGATTTCCCGATTTATTTGCACATTGGGCACCAACAAGGAACGAAATGATGATCTGCTGTGCTGACAAGTTTATGAACTACTGTCCCACCACATAAGATGACCTCGCTAAAGTATGGTAACTGCTCTTGTCTAGGGGATCATGAAACATCAGCAGCATGTCAGATGGCTGCTCCCTCCCGAGCCTATGCCCTGGCTCTCTTTGGTTCTCATCTGTCCATCTTACTTCACAGCTGGCACACAACTGCCCCTCCCACCTTTGACTGTAAAGAAGTCTCTAGAACTCTGAAAAGGCAAGTCTGCTTCTTTACAAAGTGAGCATTCATTATCCCAGAAGGTACAAAAGCAAAGAAATCCGCAAAAGCTCCAGAAGGATGTAGACATCACAAGAGAGCTTGGACAGGAACCTCTGTCTGTGGCGCACGCTTGGACAGTCAGTGAGCCGAGTGTCCTCGGGGATGTACTGGGTGCTTGTCACATCTCATGGAGTGTCAGTTCTGCTCAGGGCTCATGCTGAGCATACATGTCAGCACTGAAAACAGGATTTGGCACTTAGGATCAGTTGCTCTGGTCCTCTGAGTATATGCTCAAAAGCCAACAGAATTTTGATGTTGTCACTTTGAGAGTGAAGAGAATTGATGGATGGGACCAACCATGAGACCTATCATAGCAAGTGAGGCCACAGGTAGGACCAGCAACAGGGCAGAGACACCAGTCAGAGGACAATAATAACAATCAGAATCTGAGGGTTGGGTGGAGATCTAAGTCCCCCCAACCTTGTTCCAGTGTCAATAGAAGAAAGCATTCCTGAGTACCCAGACTGTTAGTCTTTACCAGCATCAGAGGTGACCATGTACTTTTAGCCACACAGACTCAGGAGCAACGGTGTTGGGTTCAACCACTTATGAGCCATGACAAGCAACTGGAATTCTCTGTGACCCAATAGCCTCAATTTTGAAATGGAAATAATAATTACAACAGCCGCAGGGCAACATTGTAAAAGTGAAGGGATATTGCTTAGGAAGCATTGCAGTGTCTGGCATGTGAATATTCTGGAAACCGTAGCGGTCAATGTGGTCAGTTCCTTTTTCCATAGCTAGGATCACAGGAACCCCTTCCAGGCCATGGTGAATGCTAGAAGCCACCTGACTACTGTACACACCGCCAGTCTTTGCTCATCCACACTCCAGCTTCAAGATCAAGCCAACATTCTGCTGGGAGGATCCTGCTGGCTCCTTGTACTGCTGGGATTCTTGCATAGGCTTTCCTCTCCAAGGGAGCTTTTTTTGCTTTATGCAATTTGGGGAATCACACCTAGGCATGCTAAGAATGGGTTCTAGTACTGAGCCATGCCCTATGTAGCTTGAAGCAATTACTTTCAAGAAAAATTAAGACAGACTTGAACTTTGACTGTAGTATATATCATCAAGAGGCAAAAGCCAAAGAATAGATAGAGATGGCTGTGTGGTGACTGCTCTGGGACCACTGGGACAGTGGGCTGAGCCAGTGGACCAAACAGCAGAAACATAGAAAAGGAAGGAGAGACAGATCACCAGGACACTGGGGAGCCAAAGCTCAGCTTGTCATTTAGGATGGAAAAAGGACATATGAGACTTGCAGAGGTTCTTTTTGTCACAGTTCCATGACTATGCAGAGACAGAAAAAGCATCGGTCACATGCAAAACTAAGTGTCCATTGAAGATGCCAGACACCTGAGGCACAGATACTAGAGGCAGAAAAATCACAAGTGTGTTTTGGTTTTCAGCTGTGGCCTGGGACACACAGCTTATCCAGGTATCACCTGTGTAAGAGCCAAGCAAAGAAAAGCCATAAACTCCATCAACTTCCTTGAATTTGGTCAGAGATAATCTCTCTCCTCCATATACTTTGGGACTGTAGAAGGATGTACTTGCTCTCAAAATCAACCTGACTTTGATAGAAAGATCCTGGGGGAAGAGGGATGCTTGACAAAGGAGACCACCAAGAACAGGAATAGGTCTGTGTCGTCAGACTAGACTAGATAGATATACACACCACTTCAGAAAAGGATTTGAACTTGTGATATTGAAATAATACAAACATGCTGATGCAGGAGAAATTTTAAAATCTGTGTTTATGTCTCTGTGAGTCCAGATACTGGTATGTCACAGCAGCTGAGAGCAAGCTTGGTCCTTCGCTGTCTTTGAGGCAGGGTCACTTATTATTTGCCCCTGAACATGCCAGGCTGGCTGGCCTGCAAGCTCTTCCTCCTCCTCCTCCTCCTCCTCCTCCTCTTCTTCTTCTTCTTCTTCTTTCTTCTTTTTATTTATTTATTATGTATACAGTATACAGAAGAGGGCACCAGGTGTCATCATAGATGGTTTTGAGCCACCATGTGGATGCTGGGAATTGAACTCAGGTCCTCTGGAAGAACAGTCAGTGCTCTTAACCTCTGAGCCATCTCTCCAGCCCCCTGCAAGCTCTTCTAATCTATCCACTTCTCATCTCACAGAAGAGTGCTGAGATCACAGGCACACTCTACCAAATCCAGCTTCCCATGGACTGGTAGGATCTGAACTCACATCTTCGGGCCTGTGTGGCAAGCATTTTAGCTGCTAAACCATTTCCCCTGCTCCATTAGAAAATGTACTGGCCCACCTGTTAGGAATATAAACCTCTTCAAAAGTAAAGAAACGACATCTATATTTACTATGGCCATGTCACTTGTATGCAGGGTGAGTTTTGCATGCTGTCTCATGGGCCACACCCACAATTGTATCCTTCCAAACAGGCATTAGGAGGCTGAAGCAGGAGGATAGTAATTTCAAGGTTATCCTAGGCTACCTAGCAAGTTTGAGGGTAGCCTGGAATACATGAGACCCTCTCTCAACAACACAAAACATATTTTCTAAGAAAAGAGAGGAAGTCCAAATAGGTGTGGTTTAGTATTGTTTGAAAGAGACCATCAGTAAGGAACTGAGTCTGAAAAGTCATGTGAAGGTCATTGTCAGATCTACTGCAGGGGTCTATATGATGCACTTTGAATACTAACATTTTTTAAAAGCATAAAACTCTGGAGCTATTTCTTGCCTTTATGGAAAGAAGGGGTTTACCTATAAATCACTGAGAAATGGCATTTGCAAGCATGCTCTGGCTTCACTCCTAGAGGCAGAAAGACGGCACTAACAAAATGATGGGGAAAGAAATCCTAAGTCCATGGAAGAAAAGTATGCAGGCCCAGAGAAGAAGCTAGAAGGTACTATCCCTGGAAGACCTGAGGCTGCAACAAATAAGTATGTGATAACGCCCAGAATCTGTCTGTTAAAAATCATACAGTGTTGCCAGGGGCCCAGATGCTCATCTGTAATCCTGGTACTCTGTAGGTGGAAGCAGGAAGGTTAGGAGTTTATGGGTAGCCTAGGCTACAGTGAGTTCCAAGGTTAGCTTCAACTATGTGAGCCCTGTCTGAGAGAGAGAGAATGAATGGATAAGTATGATCTGTTGGATATAACCCTTCATCACTTGAGGAGAAGTTTTTACTCTGACTGTGGTCACTGCTGGAGAAGACTACAGGCACTCCGGGGATTCACAGTAGTAAGTTCGGCATGGGTGGATATACATTACCAAAACTTGGCATGTTATAAATAGGATTTATGTTTATTTTTCCTATACACACGGAACTCAGGCTTGCCCAGAACTCTCTATGTAACCATTAGTGGCTTTGAACTCCTGATCCTAGCCCGTCTACCTCTAGAGTGACTGGCTCACAACCATGTGCTCAGAGGTTCATACACGTCAGGCAATCACTCTGCCAACTAATTGTCACCCCCTAGCCACGACCCTGTTTCTCACTTACAGTAAAGTAGCCAGACAGATCAATCAGATCAAGCCGTGAGTGTTGTGGTCCTCAGAAATTAAATGACTTCATCAAAGTCACATAGTTTGAGAAACAGACCTGAAGTCAACCTGAGTCCCCCACTAAGTATAACACACTTTTCCTTAAACCAAGCTACCGCTCCCAGGTGGCAGGGAGGGTTTTGACAGCAGGAACACTGCTTATATGTGAACATCAGAAATTTGTCTGTGTGCGCGAGCGACACAGATTAACACAGCTGTGAAAGGAAGGCATTGAGCTGGGAATGTATTTGCAGTGGGAAACCTAGAGAAAAGGCTGGGAGAAAAATAAGTCAAGCCAGGAGCACAGAAGACCTTCTTGGAGAGCACACAGGCTGTGGCGTCCTTGTGTGTGACACCACACAAGGTCCACAGTCCTCAGTTGGAAAGGATGGAGTGAGAATGAAGAAAACGGGGCAAAGCACTCTGCCTAAAGTGGGGACCCACCTCTGCAGATGCACAAGCTGCTTCTTCCTGAAGCACTCTCAGTGGGGCAAGTGCCTGGGACGGGTGCAGAACCACAAAGATGCTGCTGGAGTTTCCACCAACTGTCTTTAAGAAGGGGGGGGGGCGCTTCCTCTACCCATTGCAAAAAAATCAATTCTTACTAATGAATAGTCAATATCGCAATGTCTGCAAGCATTCTTTGCTTTGATTTATGTCACCACCCTGCTTCCCTTTTTCCCTTACAGCTCTCATCCTGTGGTCATCGCATCCTCCCCACCCCAAGTCATTCACACTACCAAGTTCAGGGGCGGAGGTGTTAGGTGATGTTGACAGGGGGGGTAACGACATTTGCAACCTATGCTGTGAGGTGGAGCTAGGGAAGGTTCAGCCATCTGCCATGGCCCTTCACCGAAGAGTAGATATTCCTTATGTTCTTCTCTGTGTAAAATCAGGAATGCTGTCTCTCTCTGGTGTGTGTGTGTGTGTGTGTGTGTGTGTGTGTGTGTGTACACAAGTGCATGTGTACATGCAGAGAGCAGAGACAAATTCAGTTTTCCTTCCTCAGAAGCTTGTCCACCATGTTTATTGAGACAGGACTTCACATTGCCCTGGAATTTGCCATCAGGGTGAGGCTAGCTGGTGCCGAAGACCTTCGTTTCTCTTTCATCCCGATGCTGGGGTCACAAGTCTATACCATCGCGTTTTATCATGACTAGATTTAAAAAAAAAAAAAAATCCTAGGTTCTAGGACTTGAACTAAAGTCTTCAGCTTCTATCTGGGACACAACGATTTCATCAGATCCACATGCCTCTCCTAGTTAAAAACAACAACAACAACAAAACTTTCTAAAGGCACTGGAGCCAACTGGGCATCCAGGCCTTGCTTATCATAATGGAATCACCTTTGATGTTGTCTTTTATATTTTGTTGTTTTGTTTTGTTTTTGAGACAAGGTTTCTCTATGTAGCCCTGGTATGTCCTGGAACTCACTATGTAGACCAGGCTGGCCTCGAACTCACAGGGAGCTACCTGCCTCTGCCTCCCAAGTGCTGAGATTAAAGGCATGTGCCACCCCTACCCGGTCCTGCTATACATCTTTTGATTGCCCTTGTATTGGCATACATGCCTCAGAAGTATCAAGCTAAAGAATAGCAAAGAAGGAGCGCTCTGTGACTAAGAGCACCTGTTGCTTCTGCAGAGGACCTGGGTCAATTCCCAGCACCCATATGGTGCTTCACAGCCATCTAAAACTCAAGTCCAGAGGGATCTGGTGCCCTCTTCTGACTTCCATGGGCACCATGCACACACATGGTGCGCAGACATACATGCCAGCAAAACATTCACATAAAATAAAATAAACAAATAAGCAAGCAAAAAGGAATGCCAAAGAAAGAGAGAGATACTTTGCTCTTCTGTATAAGAATCGAGCTAAGCAAGAGAGATGTGGGAACGAGTGTATAAAGAGGGTCCTTATGAATGCAGTGACTCTCGATTCCATACCTCACCCCACTTTCACACACACCTGGCCCCTCAAAAAGACAAAGAAAGGAGGCAAGAAAGCAATGTACGTATAACCATGGCTCCTGCAGCTGTGCAGTTAAAAGGGAGAAAAAGACCTCTTATAACTTTGTCTGGTATCACCTGAAAACTCTGGAGTTTGGGAGGCTATTAGAAAAAGGTTAAATAGGAGAGCAGATAATGATATTTCAAGGGACCCGTGTCAGGGTTGTTTGAACAGTACTTGGAAGCAATTGCTATTGAAAGCTGGCGGCCACTTTAAAGGGCACTGGAAGAAAGCAGAGCTTGCAAGAAAAGCCTCCTTAGGGCCCTGGGAGCAGGCAGCTGGTGCCTTCCAGTGCTGTACAAACATCCCTGGAAACATCGCTTCTCTGTTCTTTCATCCAAGATGACTAGGTATGTACACGATCTGCATATTTTCCTGTATTGTTCTTGCATCCATTTAGTTGTATAAGTATGTGACTTTACAGACATACCTGCAAACATGCCCTTGTCTTTCACTGTATAAGCTTTGGAGATCTGGGGTCTGTGTCTTTAACTTATCCAAGACTGAAGCTGCCCACCAGCTGCTTAACATTGTAAGAGTGAGTTCAGTTCAAAGTGTGGGTACTGACTGTCAAAAATATGATGTTGCCAGACCAGGCATGATAGTTTACGCCTGTAAACTATTCAGTACTCTGAAGGCAGGGGCAGGGCTGGGGAGGGAGGGGCGTCTGAAATTGGAGGCCAGCCTGAGCTACAAAAGAGACCCTGTCTCAAAAATAATAAAATGTATATAACTTGGAAATTAGTAGATAAACTTTTCCCAGCCCTAAAGATCCATTTTCTTATCAAAGTGATAGCCTGCCCAAAGGAACATGTGCTGTCAATCATAGGATAATGAACATGGACCACTAAACTATCATATTGGCTTAATATCCCTGGTACTTTAGGATGATAACTACATACTGTATAATTACACAGTCCCCAGAATATTCTCATAATTGAATCACAGCGCATTTTGTGAATGTTTGGGACAACAATAAAAGGGCCACAAAGTGACTGGGTCTGTGATGTTTTCCAGCTCTGATGCAAAGAAGCACCCTGAAATCCAATTAGAAGAGTCCTTTAGGTATTCATAATTATAATACAAATTGCATTAAGGCACAAGGGTTTTTTAATACATATAATTGAACCGTCTTCAGAGTCCCCAAAGATTATATTTCTTAATAATTTATAAAAACAACATGGTTAGATTTTCAGATTCGGATTTCTTCCTCCCAAACTGAAGCAGCTAAACCATAGGCAGAGCATGGAGTTCCAGCATTATTTGGCCACTTGCTTATTTGGTCACTTGGAAAGTGAGCAGGGTCTTGCTATATTTGTCTCACAAATGTGCTGCATGGCTAGAATATCTGCTAACATTCTGAAAATATAAAATGACTGTAAGGATATTTACAAACTTACGGGTGGGCAAGATGGTGGGGAAATGCATTTGCCAGCAAGCCCAACAACATGAACTAAATTCCCAAAATACACATGGTGGATGCGGAGGACCCAACTCCGGAAAGTTGTCCTCTGACCTCTAAATGCACTCAATGGCATATGTGTACACACACACACACACACACACACACACACACACACACACACACAAAACAAAAAGATACTTGGGAATCCGAAAGAAACAAGAATAGTTCATCTACAGGAAATGTCACCCCTTATTAAGATCCTAGAATTTTTGTAGTTTCTTACCTCTCTTCCATCTTTCCATCTGTCTTATTTACCCCCCTCATTCTTCCCACCATCTGTACATGGCTCCCTCTAGAAGTCAAAATAGTTGCTGTGGAACCTGGAGGGCAGAGTAAGGAAGGAAACTGGGAAGCTTGTTCCCCTAACTCGGCGGAGCCTCGGGAAGGGGCTAACCACCACACATACAGCTGCTAGTACAAACCAATTAGCAAAGCAACAGGATGGGACACCAGCCTTGCTTCAAGATATTCTGAATCACTTCCAGGGCAAGGTACAACAGTTCCTGAACCCCAGTTTCACACATCAAGCACAAACTCCCATCCAGCAGATTCACAAGCACATCAATTTTCTGAGCTTAAAAAACTTTTTCAAGGCCCATAATCAAAAGTAAAAAGGATGCAGGGGAAAACCACATCAGTTCCCCTCGCATAGCCCAGTGTGTAAACAGAAATCTCTGAGGAGTCATCAGTAGGATATCACATATACATACATGTGTATGTATAATTAAGAAACAGCAGCGTGGACTGTGTAACAGCATTTGTTCATGAGAAAAAGAAATCTATTTAACCCAACATCATAACCCAATCAACCTTTGTAGGCTTTCGACACCAAACAGTTTCACAGGAGCCAGGGAGATGATTCAGTAGGCAAAGCCCTTGCCACAAAGTGTAAGGACCTGAGTTCAAATCCCAGTGCCCACATAAACACCCGGGGGGTGTGGCAATCCACTTGTAACCCTAGCACTCTGGAGGTGGAGACAGGCGATCCCTGAAGCAAGCTGATTGGCTAGACTGTGGTATCAGCAATCCTGCCTCAAGATACAGAGAGCAATAGAGAAAACATCCAACACTCACCTCTGGTCTCCACATGCACACACACACACACACACACACACACACACACACACACACACACACACACAAAGGACAAAAGTCCCATAGAGACCAAGAATATAGTGGTATTTGGTGCCCCTCAATCGAAGTGCGAGTTGGCGTCCGTTTCCTCTTTTCAGTTCCTGGAATAAAAATATTCTCTCTCACGGAGCACAATAGCTCAGACTTCTCCTCATGGAGTGTGAGCCTCGCTGGGTCTCGCCTTCTGCTGTGTCTGAAAGAACCTCTCTTAAGACCATGTGTCCTTTTGGGGATCATTCCCATATTTGTGGGGCAAAGAAAAGGAGCCAGAATGGGTGGCTCTAACCAAGAGAGACTGAAGCCATCCAGGACTCAGGATGACAGAGAAACTCTGGCCTTGTGTACAAGCCAACAGAGTGACAGAGGGGCCCTCTCCAGAAGAGAGAGGAGCTAATTAGCCTTTTTATGCACATACACACATGCTGGCTTCACACATTCAAAAAATAAACCCAGGCTAAGCACAGGCCTGTTTTTAGCCCGTTCTGTAAAAACCAGATATTTGGGGACTCACTCTCTTTTTTTGTAGCAGGAGTCCTGCCTCTAGTACCCTTACCAGTCTTATTAGCTAGTGGAGCCTTAGGAATACACAGGCAATGTGAAAAAGGGCCCTGAAAAAAATGCTAAAAACACACAAACCACTTTCACTTTCTCCAGGAGTATTGAGCATCTAAAAAAACCATATGTTTATTAATTAATTAATATGCATGTAAAAAATGTTCTCTTTGTAACATGGTCACTGAGCTACTGTGTGAAAAGGTCTCTGTGTCTAGTTGTGGAATAAATGGTGTGATGAGTATCTAAAGTCAGGAGCAATGAATGATCACCGAACATGAGCTCCTACGCCTGGCCTGAGTCTGCTGTAGTACAGCAAGGTTGGCCCAGGGCCAAGAACAAGCCTGCCAGGGAAACAGGAAGTCACTGAGAGCTACCACAGACCCACAGCTCCGAGACTTCCCCAAACAAAAGCCAGCCACTGACTTCCACAACTGGCCTACCATGACACCATATGGTTGGCAGTATTGTCTTGCCACAACACAGAGGCCTGTCTTCAGGGTCCTGTGTGTTGCAGAGCTGTTGCCCCGGGAGCTGCCTTATAATTATTTTTACTATGTTATGACTTTTCTTGGAATTCACTTCAGTGTAGCCTAGCTGAGTGCCCCTCCTGATTCAGCCCTAATGAATCAATCGCCTTGTGTCATATCAGAGAGTAATGAGCACCGACCACTTAACATTCATTCTTGGGACATGGAGGTGAGTGAAGGAGGCTTTAAGAAAAAGCTGGACATTTTAAAGTTTCTCACTCTGATCCCTGTTGATGTTGGATTTAATTTATAGGGGAATCCAAACCTTTTGGCTCTTCCCGCTCTTCTTTGAAGACAGTCCCCACTTCAAAGAATTCTCTAGTCACTGTGTGCTAGAGACCCTGCGGCTGCGAGCTGCCATAGGCAAAGACAGATCGACTGGACTATAAACACTGTGCAGGCATTCTCTTCCTCAGTGAAATTTGTTGGAAAAGTCACTTTTCTCTCTTCTGAGCAATAAGGCATGTTCTCAGAGAACATTCTAGCTAGACCCCTCCATCTCTTCTCCATGTGTCATGAGTAACGCTGCTGTGGATTAGGGCTTTGTCTGGCTCATCGAGGAAGAACCATAGAAAAACTGGAGACAGTGGAATTCCAAATCTATTTACTTTCTGCCTTGAGGCATTCTCTCTCTCTCTCTCTCTCTCTCTCTCTCTCTCTCTCTCAGATTTTTTGGTTTTGGTTTTGGTTTATGTGTGAGTGCTTTGCCTGAATGTATGTATATTCACCAAATGCATGCAGTGTCCATGGAGGCCAGAAGACACCATCAGATCCATTAGAATTGCAGTTATAAATGATTTTGAGCTACTATATGGGTGCTGCGATTTGAACCAGGATCTTCTGGAAAAGCAGTCAGTGCTCTTAACCTCTCAGATATCTCTCCAGCCCCTCATCTGTTGTTTTGTTTTGGAGACAAGGTCTCATACATCCCAGGATGGACAGGAACTCAGCAAATAGCCAATGAGAATCCAGAACTTCTGTTGTCCCGCCTCTACCTCCCAAGTACCAATAATAGGCACAGTGCACAGCTATGACCATTTTTATGCAGTGCCCAGGATCAAACCAGAGCTTCCTGCATGGTAAGCCCAGACCCTAACCTCTTATTTGCTTCCAAGTTTTCTTATTAATCCAGGAATAAGAAAATTAAGTAAAAAAAAATAGTAGGGTAAGCCACCCTACTCTGGATTTCTTTTATAGATGTTGAGACTATTTACCCCACATTGGGAGGAACAAGAGGAAGTCAAGAGAACACTCACTGAATCATATTCTTGAAGGTCACTTCCCCAACTAAACAAGCCACCAAAGTGAAAGGAAAACCATTCTGTGAAGTCAAGTGGCTGCTAGAGTGTCCTCAAAAATAATGCATAGTTATGAGACATAAAGGGCTCGCAGAGCGAAGCCTCGGGGGGGATTTTAATCCCAACAGCCCCGTCGCTGTTTCTCCCTCTTGAATCCCTCCACTGAAAAATCCCGTTTGGAACGTTAAGAGGATGATGCGGTTAAACTATGAAAAGTATCTGACTTGAAAAAGACAATCATGGCCATTATGGCTTCACCACTTGTGCTACCTATCAGGTTGTGACTCTTCCCGCCCCCCCCCCAAGTGTAGTAACTCAATCCTCCTTCATAGGCAGCCTTCTAGCTGCCACGTCTAACACACTTTTCTGTAAAGTCTCTCAGAGGTAATTATGTCTCTCCCCTAACTTACTGCTCTTCGGTGTATCGTAAACACGTAGATTACACAAAGTTGATGAAAACTGGTGAAGTGTGTGTTGCACTGTGAAGGAAAGACGGCCATAAATAAGTAGAAAATAGGGTAAGCCACCCCACCCCAAGTATCCTCTGTCTCTGAAATGAAATGACTTGGGAAGCACACGTGAGTATCACGGGCGGCCAATCCCCTTTTCTCATCCTTATATGGCGGTTCCCACACCCAAGAGCCAACCCCAGAAGCTCTTGCAGGAATAAAGAGGCAAGGAAACATCTCAGATTTGCAATCCTTTGACACTCCAGAGGACAGATAAATACGAAGGCCACCAAAGCAGCTACCACAAACAACCTGAGCCCCAGAGGAGGGAACAAAGGCAGGGTTCTGAGAAGCACATACTGTCATTAAGCTATTGTTACATATTCTGGAATATTCCCAATTCCAATCTTAGCCACAAATTTAGAAGTTACTAAAAGCCCCTGACGTTAAATCAAAGGATGGAATCAAAGGCTGAAAAAGCAACACACCTCTTAGATTTCAACAGCCTGGGTGCCAGGTATGTCTACTGCCTAAAAGACCTCCCTCCTCTGTGACCACCACAAATCCCCTTTCCATTTACTTCACTATGGACTATGGATATATTCCATTCTGATAAGTAACATTTGCCAAAAATTTATTTTTGCATGTGAAAATATTTCTGTTAATTTGCTGTCATGACCAACAACTTTCTCAAATATTCCTTCTGCAAGTTCCGAGGAAACAGCACAAAGTCCAAATCCGAAATAATTTTCTCCAGGCCTCATTAAAAAAGAGGAGTGTTGTTTTTAAGAATTCAATAGCAGCTGCAAACCATTGAGAAATTCCTAGTGAAACTACAAAACACATTTTCAACCATTTAGCCATAACAACTTCTAAACTGAGAAAGTTGCCTCTTGTGTAAAAACAGCTGTTTACCCAACATCCAGGAATCTGGCAGGGGTGGGGGTGGGATTGGGGGGCTACTACTAGATGTGACCAAGAAGGAACAGATTTGTACACCCTGAGGTGAGGAAATACCTGAGCTCCCTAAAGAAAAGCAGTGGCTGGGAGCTCAGCCAAAGCCTTCACTCTCCCAGAGGCAGAAGACAGGCCAGCTCATGGCATGAGAGTAGACCTGTAAAGGGGTAGGTCCTTCTGGAGAGCTGCCCAACCATTGCTACTTACACCATCTGAAACCTGCACTCAAGAATACATAACCGAAATTAGTTGACCTCATTTATTTTAGTCAGTATCCCTACACATGACTATATGTTAAACGGGCATAAATCAGATACATTAGTGGGAAAGTTGACATTAATCCCCACTTGGTCCTTCTTATTTTTCTCTATAACTAGTCTTTCAAGATTAGCCTTGAACTCCAAACATGGTTTCCATTAAAACACAATAATAAATTAAACATTTCTGAAGCATCTACATTTTCTAAGGTATTGGGTTTTTTCATTTTGTTTTTTAAGAATTCTATAATAAAGTCATGTTTACAGCTGGACTCTTTAGGAAGAAAATATTTTCAAAGGAGTTAGAAATTAGATGGCTATCACAACAAAGGATACTCTCAATTGCCTTTGAAAAGGTGTTTTGTTCTAAACAGGCAGCTAGGAAGTAACTAGTATTGAAAACACTTGGGTCACCATGTACTCTGCTACAATTGGTACAGAGGTAAGGGTTCTAGTTCATTCATGCCCAACGCAAGACATCTGTATACTCAGTGAAGGTCATCCTCCAAGAGAAAAAACTCCAGTGCCAGAAAGACCCAGAAACACCAAAAGCAAATAGGAGAAAAGACAAATTCCCGGGGAGCATAGTTTACAAGTTAGCTAAGAACTGAGAGGGTTAAACAGCTACTGTCCAGCAGCAACTGCAAGACACTCTCTGTTTATGACATTGGATGCACAAGGTTCATGGTGAGGAGAGAACTTTCTTATACTGTGGACACATCAACTCTCACCATTTAAGCTTCTAAAGTGGAAGGAACAGAACTATAGTTAGAGGGAAGCCTTTCCCTCAATCTGTACGACAAGTATGTACTATGGTTTCATTAGCTGGCCAGACGCTTTTATGAGCAAAAAGTGACAAGTGGACTTGAGGAGTTAGTTTAGCTGGTAGCAAATTGGTCTTGCAAACCCAGGAACCTAAGTTTGATCTTCCAGAGCTCCCATTAAAAAGAAAGGAAGAAAAAACTGCCACAGGATTGTGCGCTTGTGTTCCAGTGCTAGGTGGATTCCTGGGGTACGATGGCCAGCCAATCTAGACTACTTGGGGGTGGGGTAACAGGCCAGTAAGACACTTCGTCTCAAAAGCAAAGCAAAACAACAAAAAGTAGACTGCACTCAAGGAACGGCACTCTAGGTTGTCTTCCGGCCTCCACACCCATGTACACGTATGTGCATGTACATACCCAGGCACGCACAGAAGTGGCTACTAGCCATCATAGTTATAAAGTGGATTATAATGCTTAATTTGCTGGGATTACTTAGAGGAGAAAGATGAAGAATAGGTCTGCAGTTACCTTACCACCCCTGGCTTTTATCTCTGGTCACATCACTGCCACCCACACCTTGTTCGGGTTCTAGCTCTACTGTCACCATGGCAAAGACAAAACACACAGGTGGTAAAGCAGACAAGAGAGATACACACAAGGTCAGAGGTATGTGAGCCCAGGAGACATAGAATTGGGAGCCTGGCAAGGCCATGTACCTCAAGTCTGGCTCCTGTTCTACCTCCCCACAGGGTAAAACCAGGCAGAAAAGGCCTTCCTCTAGAGAGAACATAGCTCTGTGGAAAATGGGGCTGTTCAGACAAGCCTGCCAGGAGGGACTGAAGTCCAGTGAAGACACAAGAGCCAAGTAGCAAAAAACACTTCAGCCATAATGAAAACACAGGGTATAATTGCTTCATGTTATAAGGCTGCTCAGCCAAAGGCAAGTCCAAGTCTCCACAATTATGGAGAGTTCACCTCAGCATAGAAGACAGTGTTGGGACTTCTGTCTAGGAGAACGCTGTGGGAGAGATATGGAGGCAAGTCTGTTCTCCAGTACTGCCCAAAGTCACCATGTTATTACCACATTACACAGGCGACTAGATCAGTCAGGGCAAATAGGAAGTGGCATCTCACAGAACTAAGATGTCGACCACTTGAATGCACATCCATAGACACCTCAGGAGCTACTCAGTCAACTCTCTCACCCCTCACCCCCAGACCACCACCACCACCACCACCACCAGGCCTGGGAAGCACACCAGCAACAAAGGCAAAGAGGGCCTCTACTTTAGGACAACAGAAAAGTAAAAGCATCATCATGCCTGTAAGACACAACCTTTAAA
Source organism: Sigmodon hispidus (assembly GCA_004025045.1). Taxonomy (NCBI): domain Eukaryota; kingdom Metazoa; phylum Chordata; class Mammalia; order Rodentia; family Cricetidae; genus Sigmodon; species Sigmodon hispidus. Next base: position 36,263 of record PVIH01014539.1, on the reverse strand, counting down.
ACTCACCAGTATCCAAAGGGTGTAGTAGCTCAGTGGTAGGGTACTTAAGTCTCACGAAGAAGGCCCTGGGTTCAATCCTCAACACACCAAGGTATAAAACTGCTCAAGCTGGGGGATACTGACTATACTTTCAAACCGTATTTTTTTAAGATTATTTTTATTTTATGTTCATTGATGTTTTGCCTGCATGTATGTCTGTATAAAGGTGTTGGATCCTTTGTAACTGGAGTTATAGACAGTTGTGAGCTGTCATGTAGATCTTCTGGAAGAGCAGCCAGTGCTCCTAACCACTGAGCCATCTCTCCAGCCTCTATGTGTATTCTCATCTACAGTCTTTGTTAGGGTCAGTCAGGTCTCTTCTTCCATCATATTGATCCTAGGGGTTAAATCCAAGAAGTCAGCTTTGGCAGCAAGTTCTTAGACCCACTGAGTGATCTCACCACCCTAAAAACTAGATTGTTTAAAGAGACAGAATTATCATCAGCCCTACAGTGTGCTGTGATAAGTCATATTAAACCATGTTGCACTGAGAGACTGTCAGCTGCTTATGCTCATTATATATTCACAAAAAACTGTCTTCCCTACAGAAGTTCTCAAATGTGTACAAGAGTTGTGTGAATAACGAGACTGCAACATTTAATTGCCAAAACCTGAGGAGGGGACATGAGATTTTGCCTCAAAAAACAAGCAAGTAAACAAACAAAAATGGAAGTCAATCACAGTGTCTACCACTAAGAGCTCTTACGCCATATTGCAGAACATTCATATTCATCAGAAGAGAAAAGCTGAGGCTCAGGAGTCAGGACCTCATGGGACAGATGGCGAAAGCACAGCACTCAGGGCTGGAGATGGAGAGAAGTTGGCAGAGGGCTTGCCTAGAGTGCAGGGAACCCGGGCTTTCTTCCCCAGCACTTTGAAGGCAGAAGCTGAAGGTAATGAAGTTCAAGTTCATCCTTGGCTCTGGGCCAGCCCAGCACACAGGAGACTGTTTTTTGTGGGTTTGTTGTATTAGATTAATTTAGTGTGTGTATGCGCATGCGTTCACGGTACAAGTAGGGGTCAGAGGGCAACTGGTGGGAGCCAATTCTCTTCTTTCATCTTGTGGGTCCCAAGGATTGAACTCAGGTCCCCAGCCTTGGCAGCAAGCATGTTTACCCAGGAGCCAACCTGCATACACATGGAAAACGGTAGAGTATCTATCTATTTAAATGGGGGAAAAGTTTATTTTAAGATAATTCCAATTATGAAAAAAAATCTATTATGTAGTTACATATAACAAACATAGGAAATTATGGTGACTGAATAGTTTGGTGAACAGCACTGAGGTCATTCTTACTGTTTGCTTTCTTTTAGTGATTTATTGAAGCAGCGTTCTGGGCGCCTCCTATCACAGGGAAATCACAAGGACATAAACACCAATAATAAGAAAGATTTCCTGCCCTGGTCCTTCTCTTGTGTTCCAGTCAATTCTAAAACTCTCACTGGAACACTGCCACTCACCAAGGCAGCCCATTCCACCTCAGAACACCTTTCATTTCTGTAAAATTGGTTTTTAAAATATACATTGCTACAAAACCTGGTTTCTAATAACTGTCAACCACTGATCCCTAAATTTATCCTCTTGAGGTCTAAAGGAGCCCCCTAATCCTTTCTCTGCATGTCAGTCCTTCAGATATTTTCAATCAGTGGTCCTATCATCCTCTCCATCACACTCCACACTCAGCCCCGCCCACTGCTCTCCACTTGCCAAGGTTTCGAACCTTTGCACCTCTCTGCTTGGTTCCAGCTAAGTGCTCTCCTTTGGTCTGAAATCCAGTCAAGTCATGAGGTCAAGTCAAGTGCCACCAAGTCAGAAAGAAAAAGAAAGTAAGACCGAAATCCACAGGCTCCAACAATCATACTCCCATCTCTTCTGTAACAAGCCCAGTGGATCATGACCCCAAAATAACTGTTTGGAAAAATATGAACTACAGCACAGTGTGGCAACACACACCTGTAATACCACACTTTGGAGGTGGATTCAAAAACTTCCTCAGGTATATAGTGCGAATAAGGCCAGCAAACGCTATCGGAGACTTTGCCTCAAAAAAAGGATAGAGGGAGGGAGGGGGAGAGAGAAAGTTTTATTATAGAAACCAATATTTAGAAGATACAAAGTATTTATCATCCTAGGGGTTTTCCTAAATGTTAGCTTATTGCTTCCAGGAATGTGAACATACCTAACAGAACCACAAATACTACTTCCTGAAGCTTCTTGAAATATGCAACATGTGTTGCTGCTGTCCAATGAAGACAAGGATATCCCTTCGCCATGGAGCTTCCTGCAACTACAGAAGTGTCCAACACACAGCAGTGGTTCACTCCCAGCTCATTAGATCTCAGCTTTTGCAGACACTGGGCTAGGCTAAGGCTCACAGGGTTCTATTTTCAGAGTGTACTAGGGCAGGAGGGAACAGGACAAAATTAAAGTCCAACATGAAAAGGCAGACTCTTGCCCTACTGATTCATTTGGTCCTAACCATCATGACAGACATCTCCTTGATTTTGAGGAGGACAAGGAGACCGAGCCAGCAATCCTGAAGTGAAAAGCCACAAAATCCCCAGTGAGTTGGATAGAGCTGAAACTCACCACAAAACCCCAGTGAGTTGGATAGAGCTGAAACTCAAACATGACCTTGCTTCCCACTCATCACAGCCCCACACTTCTCTGACTCTTAGCAACAAATACGTTACAAGAAACCATGAATAAAAAACACAGGGTATAAATTCATCCCCATCATCTCTCCTTCCTACCTCCAGGAAGGCTTCTTGGTCAAAGCAGGGTTTCCCAAGCTCAGTAGCACTGACATTCTGGATCAGGTGAATTTTTAATTGTGAACATGTATGAACTGGCTTTCTACTGCAGTGATAAACACCATGACCAAAAGCAACTTGGGGAAGAAAGGGTTATTACAGCTTACAAGTTCTAGGTTAGCATGGAGGGAAGCCAGGGCAGGAACTCAAGGCAGGAACTGAATCAGAGGCCATGGGGGAACAGTGCTTACTGACTTGCTCCTGCTGGCTTGCTCAGCCTGCTTTTTATTATAGCCCCGGCCCAACTGCCCAGGGATGAGACTGCCCACAAAAGCCATGGTCCATAGGCTTGCCTCCAGGCCATCCGATGGAGGCATTTTCTTGATTGTTGTTCTCTCTGCCCAGAGGACCCCGCTTTGTGTCAAATTAAAAAAGAAAAAGAAAGGAAAAAAAAAATAGAAACCAACTAACCATTATACTGTTCTGCTGGATACCTGTCAGAATGCCTAGTTTCTATCATGGAGATAATTGTAGAACAATCAAATGTAGAACAATCAAAATGCCAGGTGTGGATGTGGATAAACTATTTAAAACATACTTTACCTGATAACTCCAACTACTCAGGACACACTGTTGTTCCTGATCAAGACCCACCATTTCTCCTCCGTCTATACAACATTTCATTGTTCCCTGCTCCTGGAATTTTCTCAGTCCTTCCACAAAGCTAGCCTCCCTCCAGCTCTTACTGGGTATCAGCCCCTTCAGATTTATTCACAGTCCCTGGTTTACGGCATCTGTCAATCAAAGGTAGAAAACTAAGGGACCCCTGTGAGGATAATCCGGATAGACTTCATCTTTCATCGGTCCCAGTCACAGGAAAGGAGGCCCAGGCATAGCATTCCAGCCCATTCCTTTGATGGAAGTATCAGGAGGTGGACGGAGGAAGCAAACATCACTTATCCTAACCCCTTCTTCCCAGGCAGAAGTAAATGCTGACATAACTGAGGAGCAAAAGGTTCCCATTCAAGTAACATTACACAGCCAGATGCTCACCACGTGTCAAGAGTCTAAGGGGTTAGGAAGAAAAGTCTGGAAGTTGTTAGTGTAAAATTAAATATTTCATTGAAGTGTTCTCTAGTTGTTAGGGAAATGCTGAAGGGGATGAAGGTCAGTTATTAGTATTTTAAAAGATTCCATTTCAAGCTGAGGTCCCTCCCAGCCAATGGGAAGTGTGATAGAATGAAAAGGCGGTGCCTAAGTGATCCCCAAGGAATCACTTCCCTTAGTCAGAGGAAGTACTGCAAGACTTCTGTGGTTTTTATTAAGTTCCCCAAGAACAGTGTGCCAGCCTTTAGAATAAACAAACAAAAAGTCATATCAGTTGTTTCCTTTTCTTTCGCTTGTGTGCGGTGGCCCTACGGGAACTAAACACAGCCTCTTTCTCAAATAGAGAAAGGAATTCAAGGGCCTCTCTAGCACACATCAGACACAACAGCCAGATAGCCTTCAAAATAAAAATCACATGTGTTTTCCTTCCTTGCCCCTGCTGAACAGAACCCTGTGATTTCTAAGTAGCCCTCAACTCCATTCTATGAGTAATTTATCCACTCTTATCCCATTTTTTTTTTCTTTAAACTTTCTTAGCTTTAAACAAAAACCAAATTAGGTGAAAGGTAATTAATCATTTCTTGGCAACAGTGGATTAACCGAAGTTGTCTTTCCGTCCCACAAACCTGAATAATGAACTTCGGGACGTGTCTGTTTGAGATATATACTGTTTCCTAAATGAAAACTTAATCTGAAGAGATTGAAAACTTCACCAGGGTCAGCTGAGGTGGTGCAGGCCTTTAATCCTTTGGGAGGCAGAGGCAGGCAGATCTCTAACTCCAAGACCAGGCTGATTTACAAAGGGAGTTCTGGGATGGCCAGTGCTACATAGAAAAACCCTGCCTCAAAAGGGCAAAAGACAGTAACAACAACAGAAAACCTCCTAGCAATCATCTGCAAATAAGCGCCCCCACTTCTTCAAACGCCAATGTCAAATGAGTTTGAGATAACAGAAGACTAACGCATATATTTTTCTTAAAATATCATGGGAAGGACTATATAGTGCTTGGAGCTGCTAAGTACTTGACACAAAAGACTATATCGATTTAATAGTAATCTGTAATACCCTTGAAATAAGCTATTATAACAAGGAAAACCTACGAAGAATTACATTGTCATGCAAATAAATACAATTAATAATTTAACTTCGGGAAGTACTATATAGGCTGTGTATCGGTGCTATGCAGTAAGTAAGGTTCAAAATTGTTTATCCTATATTATTTGTGCTAAGGAAGAGTAAATACCTTGTACAAAGTCAAGTCCATACTAATCCAAAATGATATCTTATCCAAGTGTCTCATTAGTTGTGAGAGGCAGAAGCACATAAGTTAATTTTTCCTCTGCTTGTTGCTTCCTCCCAGTCTGTGATATAAATGGTAACGAGCCAGAGAAAGGGAAGAGGGCCAGCGCCAGGGCAGAGAAGGAGAGGAAAAGTAGGTAGCTACCAGCTCCAAACACCCAACTCTTCACCAGCAGAGTAACCACAAACCACTGTTTGAGACTTCAGGAACTGTGAGAACCTGGAGAACAGTTTGCCGTCTGATTGACTCCACACTTATCTATGGTGGATAGCGTTTAAAAAGGCAGGCTTTGGCTCCCATCACCTCTAGACAGAGTCCATCAAAGAACTATAAGAAAACAGAGTAGTCACTTGCACAGAACAATCCTCAGGGAACATGCACAAAGTACAAGTGCTTTGACTGTATCTGAGAATTACTATGTAACATGCAAACACGAAAATCTGTATATTAGGTGGGGGAGAGGGATGCAGGAGAACAAGCGAATGTTCGCTTAAAAGCATCCTTACTTCAGCCGAAAAGTCCTGCGGGGAAATCTAACAGGGACTGAGGATCTCACAGGCGTAGGGAGAAAGTACGCAATGTAAGAAAACCTGCTTCTCATCTCTCATACAGAAATTGAACAGTAACCACAAAAATGCTCATTTTTCTCATATCAATAAAGTAGAAAACCTGAAAAACAACTAGTTTGCCCTCATGATTCTAAAAAGAAAGGGTGTGGAGTATCAAGAATGCCAGCCACTTGGGAATCAGCTTTCCCTGGGAAGGGACTCTGCCTGAATCTCATTTTGTAGATCATGACTAATGATTAACCAACTGGACTTCTACTTTGCTGGCTGACTGCTGACCACTCTGAACTAAGTAAAATGTACCATGACCAAAGAAAACAGGATTACATGTTTGCTGCTTGAAAACAACGCTTCTTGAGATTTAAAGCAAAGGACACAATATTGTTAAGAATGGAGTTTTCTCACAAACTTAAGACACGTTAGGATAGGTGATGGGAAGGTTTGGCAACAGCCAAAGAGGAAAGACAGAAAGGTTGCCATCAAAATAAAATAAAATTTAAAAGGCAAACAGGACTCATTGAGAAGAGAGTTCAGTAGTACGCTAATATGCTGGCATTTCCTGGATCTATTCCAAGGATGAATGGGAACATTTTTTGGATGGGGTGCAGTTATCTCCAATGTTTGGTGGTTAATACATATATTATCAAATGAATTTTATGCAATAAACTCTTCAGAGCATTGGTCACACAGATTTATGCACTCTGCAAACTGTCTATAAATTGATAGGATGGTGACAGAGAAAGGCTATGCATGTATTAGGTCTCCGAGGTCAGTAAGAAACCACCATTTTGATATTGTCAAAATGGCACTGATGTGTTTTCTGGTGTCTCTAAATGATGACATCTTTGGTAGGTCAATCAATCTGTGGGCTTAAAAAATCAAAACATATCTTAACACTGGACCCAGATCTTGTTCCAAGTGCTGCAATGAACATATTTTGCTACCAGAAAAAGATCTTAGGAAAAGACAACATTGGAAGACATTGAGATTCTTAAATGCATGAAGTTAGTAGTTCTCACCAAGGAAACAAAGGAGTCTTGGGGAGGGAACCCTCTGTAAAAATAAAATTGATGTCTGGATTGAAGTTACCTGTGTCTAGAGAGAAGCTGTCACTTGAAGTAGGATATGCTCAAATTTAGGAGTGCTGCCTAGTCTATGAACCGGGCTACAAAGAACCCACAGCAATCTAAAATAGTCTAGAACCAGAGAAGATAACTGCTCACCACCTCCGGTTGCTTTTGGATTGCAAGTTTGTGTGTTTGGTTTTCATGCCTGTGCGTGTGAATGTGTAAGATAGGAAAACAAATCAAAAACAGCAAAACCCTCATTAGATTGTCCTCTTAACCCAAGCCAGATAGAAAGAATCAATCAATATTTAGTACTTTGGACATATTGGTCTTCTTAAGAAGGTAAACAATAGCAATAAAACAGAAAAGAATCCTATTCACTTTTATTTTTATCATCACTGTTGTTTGGCTGCGGTTGATCATCATTTTTCTTTAGGGTTTTCCAAATAGTGAGTTCAATTCGAGAACTAAATTTAATTGCTCCGTGCCTCACTGGAGTACCACTATAATCCAGCAGTCAATTCAAGGAAACGAAGAGGAACATTTTCTTAGTAACCCATCTTGAAGATTTTTTTTTTTTATCTCATAGATAGCCTAAGCTTAAAGTATTCTTCCATCTTAGAAGCGGATGTGAATTCTTAATTATTTTACAGGAAAATATAACCCGAAAACATGATTACGATATTAATTTTTTTCTCTGTGCACAGAACCTACACACAAGTCTTTGCTTAGGATTAAAGCGGTTTATTTTCATTCCACTCATCACATGTACTTTATACTGACATCCCTGAGATGCTTACGGTCCGGAAGAAGCTAGAACATACTGTTTTGCACGTGCCCTTGGTATTTCTATAAGTCAATAAGCTAAATTATTGAAAACTGATAGAAAAATTTAATTTCCAGGCAATTGTTTTTCAAATTTATTTGTTCTTAACTTACTAAAGTAAGATTTATTGCTAAATTTATAGCTGTTGTCTTCATCTATTCAAATAAGCTTTATATTTTCATTTTGAAGTTAAACCCTTGCTGGGGCGAGCTTCCTTTTAGCTCACCTCAGAATGCAGGCTGTCTTCTACCTGCGGGTATCTTAGCCCAGGGACACCCCTCCCCACCCTTGTCCTCCTTCCGCCATCAGAGGTTTTAAGGGCGGACACAGCCCAGAGACAAAACTTTCTGGTCCCTAACTCTACTCATCTCGCCTCCGTACTAGGTCTCTAAAGAAAGGATGCTGGCTTTTGTTCCTCAATCGTTCAGTACCATCCCCAAAGGTCGTAAACTGTGTCAGAAGATCGGATTTTTTGGAACCTCAGGCAAAAAGTCCGTTTTGATGCAATGAGGGAGCAGAAGGTGTGCAAACACTGTAGAGGGGTGGGGGTGGGCAAGGATGGAATCTTCGATGCTCGGCTTATTCTACTCCAGCCTCTGGTTCGCTAGGGGAATCTCCCACGACTGAGGGAGAGGGCAGGGAGGGAATCTGGGGGACATGCTATGAACATCCGTGCCATCTGGGTCCCCAGCTACAGTCAAAGACACCCGTCTCGTCCCAGCTCAGGGTACGATCAGGAAAAAGCCAGTGTGTCCGTGGTTTGGAGCTTCCTGTTTGTAAGCCAGAAGCTCCCTAGAAGACTCTGGGACCCGGGTTCTTCCTCCCACCGCGCTGGTGGCCAGAGGCGGAGGAGGGGGCAGGGCCGCAGGCGCTGGGCGGTCCCCGGGGCTGCGCAGGGCCGCCAGGCGGACAAAGCGCCTCCCGCTCCCTCCCCCACGGCCGCCTTCCAAAAGGGAGGGGAGAGAAGGCCAGAGGGGTGGGATGGAGAGGGAGGCCGGGTAGGGAGAGGAAGATAGGAGGAGGGCGCTGCCGGCGGGACTGGGCTGGAGTGCGCAGAAGAGGGAGGGCAGGGAGGAGGGGCCAAGGAGAGCAGGGAGGAGGGAAGGATTCTTGAAGCCCAAGATAAACAAATTGTTCCTCTTCACGTGCGGGGTGGGGGGTGGGGGGGGAGAGCGAGCTCCACGGCCTCCCCTCCCCCACGCCGGCTCTTTGTCACCGCCCGCCCGAGCGCCCGGCTACACTGGCACCACCCCTGGCGCTCCGAGATCCGGAACGTGCGCGATGCACAGAACGCACACGGAGAGGGTGTCGGGCACCCGGCTCCACGCAGCAGCCGATGGAGGCGCGGAGGGGAGAGAGGGCGCGCTCCTAGGAGATGGCCATTCCCGGGACCCCGAACCTGGAGACATAGTGGGGAAGGGAGGGCAGGCACCTTTCCCAAGCTCCCTGCCTCCACCTCCCCCTCTCCCAAGAAAGCTAGAGAATCGGGGAGAGGAGATAAGAGAAAGGATTCCACCCTTCGGGTTAGGGGTGGGATCGGCCCCTTCCTCCCTCTAGCACTTAAGCTATTGGCTGCGCATCCTCCCGCGAACCCACCCACCCGGCCATTTAAGCTTTTCTCCTCCCTGCTTTCCTGCACTCCTCTGGGCTCGTTACCCGGTGCCCGAAAGTTGGCCACGAGCGAGGTGGGGGCATGTAGGAGAAGAGGATGGGAGACAATTCTGAGCTTGGCGGCAGTGGCAGGGTCAAGGCACAACTCTGGCTGCCTCGCTCCCACCCAGCGGCGTCCCTCTCGACCCCTCCAAGCTGCCCCACCTGCCCTGACTCAGCCGCAGGTCTCGAGCGGCGCTCGCGCGCCCCGCATCCGCGCGCGTCCCCACGAGCACGCGCGCGCAGCCACCCTCGCTCGCATCTCACCCACTTTAAAGTTCATTCACAAAACTCTCAGACTTTCCCAAGCCCAAAGGAGAGGAAGCCAGAGGCTCTTCCTTTCCCTGCTAAGGGCCTGGTGCCCACTCAGAATGGGCGACAGCAGTCATTTGTCCCTGCAGTCGGCGGATGTGATGAGAGGGGTGGGCGAATGGGGACTGATCTGGGGAGGCACGGTGGCTCGGCGAGAGGTGAAGGCGGGGCGCGGAGAGGAGCAGCGTGGTTTCTACTCCCCGGTTCACTCTCATTCGGATCTGTTTCTAAGACAAGGAGGGGGAAACTTTTCCTGCACCTCACTCCAACGCTCTAAAAGCTCCCTCCTCCCCTTGCAGTCGTGACTGCCTTCTCTCTCATCCCCCCCCCCCCCGCCTCCCCAAATCTGACAACCCTGACAGATTAACAGGTAGCGGCGTCAACCACAGCGTTTACCCTAAGAAAAGTTGACATTAATCCTTCGGCTCCATCTCACCTCACTCACCCCCGGTGCAAATCAGACCCTTACACCCCCACGCCAGAAAACTCCACGCCCCCGACCCCAACGCGCGCCCCAGTGCGCTCTCACCATGATCAGCGTGTGGTTCCTCTGCTCCGAAGAGGCAGCCTCCGCATCTTGATGGGCTTTGCTCGGGTGCTGTTGCTTGCCGGTGCCGGCGCCCGATTTCTTGGCCCTCTGTTCCAGGGTCCGCTGGTAGAGGCTCACGGTGTCCCGGCGCTCCAGCTCCAGCTGCTCCACCTGAGCCTGCTGATACCTGTTCTCGCAGTTGACGTGGTGCCGCCGGCAGCCCTCGATACGCTGCCGGAGTCGTTCGACCACCGTGCTGTGCTTGGGGACGGCCGCCGAGCCGCCGCTGGGGCCACCGGAGCCGCCGCAGCCGCCGGCAGCGGGGTGATTGCCACTCGGAGCAGCCGGAGTGCTATTGGGAGTATTCACGCTGATCCCGGCCCCGCCGAGGTTGCTGCTCAGGCTGCTGTTGATGCAGATACTACTACCATTCGCGGCAGCAGCGGGGGCTGCGAAATCCCCCATCCTGCTCCCGGGGCACACTATTTTGGAAGAACTTTTTTTTTTTAATCCACCCCCCTATCAGCCTCCTCCTTGGGTCCAAGGATTAAAATAGTTTAAGTGGAACGCGGGGGAGACGCAAGCACATGGATGAAAACAGCGATCCCCACGGGGAGAAAAAAAAAGGGAGAGAGATTTTGGGGGTGGTTTTTGTTGTTGTTTCCTTAAGAAAAAAAAATCTGTAAAGATCGAGGGGAGGAAAGAGGGGGTGTTATCGGAATACCATCAGACACCTATCAACAAATAGAATCCCAACAAACTGAGCCGGCAGCTGATCGGCTTGCAACTCAAGGGGAGATCCGCTCCTCGCTTGCCTCCTTTTAATAATCCATTATTTTCTAATAAATTCCAGGAGGTTTCCGGTGGTTGGCAAGCATTTTCTCCCTACGTACCGAAAAACACACCCCATGTACACACACAAGCGTGTGCCTCCAGTGCGGACACTCGCGACACACACTCACTCCACGCCGCATCGGAAAACGGCGAGCTTGCTTATTGCATTTTCCTTCCACAAAAAAGTTTTGGTGTTTATGCCGCCCCGTGTTCTCAAAGTACTTTGGCTGCTCAGTTGCATTTCACAGGAGCCTAGACATCGAGTCCTCGGGCTGGGGCAAGTAAACACATAAGACAGTCCGAGGCGACTGCAAAAGTAGATCGCTGAAGTCCTTGCGAAACGCCGCGCGGAGAGCAGCCCCTAACGCTCGGCCAGGCTGCCGCTGCCGCCGCCGCCTCCGCCACCATCACAATGATCAACTGCTCGCCGCCGCCGCCTCCTCCTCCTCCTCGCGCTCCTCCACCTCCTCCTCCTCCTCCTCCATGCCAGCGGAGTGATATCAGGACGCGCGAGCTCAGTAAACAAGGCAGCGGCGGCGGCTGGAGGCCGTGAGACGAGCCCGGGGACCCGGCGCAAAACCCGGCCCGGACTCTCTCCGGGCGGGAGCGGGCGCGGCGCGCACCTACTCGGCTCCCGCCTCCCTCGCCACTCCCCCAGCACACCCGCTGCCCTCCCCGTCCCCAGCCCAGCTGCTCCCCTGGCTAGGAAGCCCCACTTGCCAAGAGGAGGGAAAGCAAAGATTGGGGGGAAATCTGAGGAGTGGATCACCTTTTGACCCGCACGCGCGCACACGCGCGCTCGAGTGTGTGTGTGTGTGTGTGTGTGTGTGTGTGTGTGTGTGTGTGTGTGTGTGTGCGCGCGCGCGCGCGCATGAGAGAGAAGCGCGCGGTGTGAGCGTATGTGTGTGTGTGCGCGCGCTCGAGAGAGAGAGAGAGAGAGAGAGAGAGAGAGAGAGAGAGAGAGAGAGAGAGAGAGAGAGAACGCTCCAGGCTGGCTGTGTTTTCTCCTGCACAGCGAGAGGTATCCAGCGAGTCCAAGTTGTTGTTATACATTTATGCATTATATTGCAGAACTGTGCATGACCAGGCAGAAACATTGCAGCTTCTCGGCAGCTGTCATTTCCACCCATGTGGAACGAAAAAGGCAAATGAGTGATTTGCTTTTAAGACCCAGAGAGTAAGTCCTTGCTAGTGCTGACAAACTCTTGCTCAAACTCTAGGACCTTCTTAGCCCTAATACTGTTTGTTTTTGTTTTTGTTTTTTTTTCTTACTGCGTTTATTTATTTATTGAGTAGGGGGAGGCGACTAGTGGCCTCAGCGCGCGTAGAAATGAGAAGACAGCTTTGTGGAGTCTTTTTCTTTCTTCTAAGAAGGATAACGGGGTTTGAACTAAGGTTATCAAGCCCCGGGGCAGTCACCTTGACCTAATGGAAATCTCATCAGCCCTAAACGGCCGAATTTTCAGAGAACAGAAATAAGCAATGAAAAAAAACAAAACAACTATGGGATATTATTTATTTCTCTGCACATAACAACTGTTGTTATTAGAGTGATTATTGTTTTACTTACCCTTGAAAAAATTAAAACCGAGCAAGCAGGGACTTGGAGGTGAGACTAACTACATTTTAACAGACTGTTTTGAACAGTAGGTGCTAATGACAGCAGTAATTAAGGGTCCTTCTTAAATCAAGTGGAAAGATTACAGATTTCATTCGTTAGAACTGTAGGAAAAGCAGCATTTCACAGTTTGTTGTGACCAAAACAAAAACAAGCCATATATATATATGGCTTACCTTATTGCTGGATATATTTCTTCCTATTTCAATGGCTTCACAATAAGTACAACTGAAATGGAGTAGCAGCTGCAAAAAACTCATCTCAAGATTCACTTTTTTATCATCACAAACTATCCACCCAGACATTGAGGATCTGACAAGGAGAAGGTTCAAACATCCTCGGCTCAGATTTATACCATTGCAGATACTTTTGAAAATAAAATGTAGGAACTGCTAATATTTTGGGGATCCATAGGCCACAGACCTCACTGATGAGGTGTTCGTGAAATGGCATTTTGTGTTATTTCAACAAATCAATGCATTTTTGAGAGGGGCAGGTAAAAACACAACCATATTTTCTAAACTACCCAGGAATAAAAGAACTTTGGACCTTATTATTGTGTGACAAAACATTTTTCTGGGAAGATGCAAAACCCATGTCTACTCACCCCAGATAGAGAACTCACCACAGAAAAACATACAGATACCACCCAAGTCTACCTGGGTGAAGCAATGAGTTTTATCAGGGTCACTTACAGGAGCAGAAATGGCTCAAAGACAGCTGAATCACCAAAGCCCACCTCAACACAGGTGACAGCTACAAAGCTGGGAACCTGGAGCACACTACACAGCCCACATGCAGCTCAACAGGTTGGAGGGGGTCCTTTGCAGATGTCTCAGTTGGTCTAAATGTCTTCCAGGTGGCTAGGCTGCTTTCTGCTTCTTTTGAGCAGCTTCCCTGAACCCTCTTCTTGGCTTGTTTGAGGGTCTTTTTTTTTTTTTAAACAATGTCTCTTCTTCAAGCTGATGGGGACTCTCAACTTTTATATCTTACTCTGTCAGGGAGGAGCCTAGTGAATCTGGTCAGTTTCAGGGACTTCCTGAAGCTCTTTTGAGGTATTTTTTTATCTTCTTGTTTAAGGAGTGTCCTCCTGAAGGATGGAATGTTTCGATCTCAAAGGAAACTGTTACACACTTATGCATTAGGCATGAGGTCTGATTTAAACTATCTTCATTTCTTGGTTTTGCTGATTAGCAGAGATGCTATTTCTGACCTCATAATATCAGCAATCTGGAGCTTTAGTTTTCTTCAGTTAATCAGGTCTATATGGTAAATTGTGTCTTGAACATCCACTAAATTATTTGGCTTTTAAAAAGAGGAAGCATATTGTTCTTTTCCTTGGTGAAAGGCTGTTAGAGGTAAAACCTAGTGTGCAGAGGAACTCTTATTAAAGTCACTTCCCCTTTCTGAAATCCATCTAATTAATGCACATCTCCTGAGTCAGAAATGCCCCTCAGTGTCAGCCACAAAATGAATCCGAAACAGTTAAGAGCACTTACTGCTCTTACAAAGGACCAAGGTGTAGTTCCCAGCACCCTCTTGACCGTTAACAACTGGTTTCTAGAATTTCAGTTGTGGAGCTCTGGCGCCCTCCTCTGGCCTCTGCAGTCACTACGCATACATGCAATGCTCTTAGGCAAAACAAAGATAAATAAATATATTTTTTAAAGGAAATTAAACTGAGTGAGTTACATACATAAGAATTCATTTGCAGTCTAAACACTTGTAGAAAATGAAATTACAAGAAAAAGCAGTGAACAAGTAGCCTTCTGGACATGCAAAGTCTGTACCTCAGGAAGTTCACAGAGTTACCACGGAGGAAAGGCTGTGATCTTACCCTCTCCTCTTCACATCTAACCTATTTACACACAACACCAAGTCAAGACTGAAACTTGGAGAGTCTGAAGCATCCTGGGTCTGTGTTTCTGAGACACTGAAACTCATTCTATTTTTTCTTGTAACTTAGACTTTAATTTTTTGGTGTGGAGAATTTTTCATTCTGCAGAAACAAAAATAACAATAATTGCAGCATTATGGATTCCCATAAGTTAATTATCTCATCCATCATAAAAATGAAACTGAGAGTACATGGAAATTTGCATCTCTCCCTTTGGGGGACCAGTATCTAGAGAAGTGTATTTTGACTAGCCCTAGGGGCTCCCCAGTGGCAAGTAGAGCTATACCTGCATGGTTCCAGCAAGTTTGGCCTGATTTTAGTGTATGACGTCAGCCACATTCAAAAGAACAAACAGTTCATAAAGTCTCTCTCTCTCTCTCTCTCTCTCACACACACACACACACATACACACACACACACACACACACACACACACACACACACACACAATTACTCATCTCTTCAAAGTTGAGGGAATGGTAGTTACATACAGAAGTCTTTGAGAGCATCAATCTGGACAGTGCTCTGTGAGTATTTGAGTTCAGGAACACCATCACAGTTGTGGAGGAATCACAGGAGCCAGGAAATGAGCAGGACTGGAGAATTGAACAACCTAGGTCAGTCACCATGAAATAGTGATGACCTTCTACTGCAGTGACCTCATCTACGGCAGTGACCTTTGTCCGTGCTATCTGTAGACTTTCTGATGCACCTGCAAGGCTGCCTAAATATCTCCCTGGAACTCATAGAGAAAGCCAAGTTCTGCTGGTAGCGATTTCAATTATCTCTCAGTAGTGGATTTTGATAGTGTGACCAACTTTGTGTCTTATTGGTTCATGCTATACAACAAATCTTCAGGGATGCAAACTCACCAGCAATATTTGATGGGGTAGAAAATTAAAAAGTCACCTGAGATGCACTGGGAGTGGTGGTGCAGCCTCAGGAAGCAGAGGCAGACAGATCTCTGACTTCTGCGTCAGCCTGGTCTAAAAAATAAAATGAGTTTCAGGACAGCCAGGGTTACACAGACGAACCATGTTTCAAGGCGGGAAAAGAAATCTGAGAATGTCAGAGGAAGAATGAAGTTGAATGGGTGCGATGGTTGGGGCCCAGAAGGATGGCTCAGTCAATGAAATGCTTGCCTGAAAACACAAGGACCTGAGTGTGATCTCCAGCACCCACACAGATGCTGGGAGATGGGAGGACCCTTCATCCTGGCTGGCTCACCAGTCTAGATTTTAATTAGTAAGCTCCAGGCCAATGAGAGGTCCTGTCTTGAAGCAAATGGCATCATTTCTGAGGTTAACACACAAGGTTGTCTTCTGGCCTCCGTACAAATGTGGAAGGACTCCAGTTGTATCCTCCAGCTCTATAGATACCAACAAGGAAAGGGTGTGATGATGAATTACCTGCATGAGGCTGTCCTGTAGCCTTGGCCTTGAGACCCAGCTGGCATTTCCAAGATCTGAATCATATTCTCTTTCCTCTAGTCAATTCTGTTATCTGCCCATGTCCCTCTGATAGGTCCCCAGTGACCCAGTGACAAGAAAGGCAACTTCACGTTCAGTTCATAGACTACTCTGCTTCTCCATTGTTAATGAGTCAATAAAACTGACTTCATGATTGTATCCTAAAACAGGACTTTGGTTGCTACATACCATAGGAGCAGTGCTGCTCATAATACAAATACACAAATAGGTATACATCCCTTAATGGAGTGCTACAGTCCTGAAGTCCTAGCCAATGGTCTAGCAAGACTACTGTTTCAACAATTCCACAAATATATTGGTGGCCACCTGTGTGCCACACACTGTGGAAGGTAATGGACACATAGCATAACAGGATGCAGAGCACTGTCCCCACCTCACTGGGACAGGACAGTAGATGCTGTGGCCGGACTAAGGTCAGAGCAAAGGAAATACTGCTCAGAGACCCAAGGAAGCTTTTCTACAAAAATCCACTAGTAATTCCCTCAAAATGGGCCTGTGGGTGTAAACGGGTGTGAGGAGGAATGTGACTGAGGCTCTGGAGATAACAGATTGTTTGAGGCCATCGAAAAGTTCAGAGTCTGTCCTCGGGAGCAACATGCTATTGAAAGGCTTTCAGCAGATTCACACTTCTTACTGGGGTTGTGCTTTCAAAAGTGGGCTCTGGAAAGCCTAGTTCCAACAGATGCTTCCCCTCAGAAAGTTCCTGAGAGCCAAGTAAGTTTAGGAGGTGGTCGCCTGGCATTTTTTTGAAGATTCATTACCACCTTGAGAGGAACTAGAGAAGCCTCACAGCAAAGCGTATGTAACTCCAGCCTAACAGAGGTAACTGCTCCATCCCACAGAACACAGCAGAAATCCCTGTGCAAGAGAGTGAAACCGGCTGAAGGTGTACCTCTATGGTAGGACACTGTCTAGCATGTGTGAGAAAGACCCTCAACTCAGCCCCCAGCACCTCAAAAAGGAAGGGGGCCTGTGTGAAGAAAATCAAAGGTAGTTCTTTTGATTTTAAAGTGTGTGTGCACATGTACACACACACACACACACACACACACACCATCATTTGAGAGCATGTGTGGGTGTGGGGAATGTGCAGGCATATGTGTAGATATGATTGATGGTGTCCAGAAGCCAGACAAGGCCTGCTCTACTACTCTTGAGAAAGAGTCTCTCACACAACCTTGAGTTAGTCTGAAAGCCATCGAGCCCCAGACAACCTCTTGGCTCTTGTTTCTAAAAGACTGAAATTGCAGACATGAGCAGGACCACACTCCAACTTTTATACACGGTCTCTAGAGTTTGAAGTGGATCCTCACACATGCATGTCAAATGCTCTTACCTGCTGAACCATCTCCCTATTCCTTGAAGGTGATTGGTCTAAATCCACCCATATTCACAATTGTGAGGCAGATAGCCTGTGTCGAAGGCCACATTCCTCTCAGCTTCTCCTCTGTCAGTTGTCCTTAACAAGCAAGGCTAATGCCCTTTAGTAACTTCTGCTGGATGTATTGAACTCTGACCTTAACACAGGGAGGAAGTTGCTTCATAAAACAGAAATCCCAGAGGTGAGAGTTCGGCTACCCTTTTCCAGCATGGCCCTTTGGGTATATTAATACTTATCTCCATGTAACAAAACCTCCTTATGAGGAGTAAGGCCAGCCTGATTTAGCTGGACCCTTAATTATGGGTTATCTTTTAATATGAAAAGTTACCTTATGATGGAAGCCTATGTTCTGTCTAGAATAACATAAACTGGCCTCTTGGGGCTATTTCTGTGATTTTCTTGTGCCTGGTAAGCCAATTGCTATGAAGCAGTTGCTATGAAGGTGTCAATCCTCATGGACCAGAGGTCTTGCAAAGTTTGTTTCCTTAATAGATAAATATTCCTCGCAAGATCCCACTTACGTTATTAATTTTCACTTCTTTAGGAAGAAAGTGTTTCAGGAGTCCTAGACTGTGCCATAAATTTCAAGAAGGATATGAACTGGTGGATTATTTTCTTGTTCGTGTATTTTAATATGTATGTAATGGTTTTATAGTTATTATGCGAAAGGTTATCTGAAGTCCATGATGGGGAAAAGTTTTTAAAAGCTCTTTATTCTGTTTCACATGTTTTTCTTTTTGGTGCTGAATCACTTGACAGAGCAAGGCACCTGGCCTGTGAGAGGTCTGGTTTTAATTGTGAGTGTTGAACAATCCCTTTGTGATATAGTCTATGGCCAGGCAAACTGTTACCTTTGGAAATTACTAATTTAACTTATGCCGGTCACTGAATATGAATCCTAGTCCCATTGCATTGGTGAAGAAACTGAGGCTCAGAAAACTCAAGAAATGTTCCCTAAACTAAATTTAAGTTTCAGAAACCAGATTTGAACTCTGGCACTCTAACCCCAGAGCACAGAACTGCCTAGAGAATGTGGAACAGGTTCCTAAGTTGAAAGGTCAGAGTTCATCCACAACTCTTGCTGGGCCACATCTCGTAGCGATGAGTCTGTGGTTCTCTGAGGTGAAGGCTGAGGTACCGTGTTTTTTTTGTAGAAAGCTGTCTCTTGCTCCAGTTCAAATCTAGGGCATTCTGGTCTCCACAGTTATGGGATTCTATTGTATTCTCCCCATTTCCTGTTTAATAAACCTCAATTGTTGTTTATTAAACTTTGTGCCTAATTCTAGGCCTGGCTATAAAGGAGTAGCTTATCTGTAAGGGATGTATGAAGCCACAGTTCATCACAGTCACCAGAGAAGAGATCTCAGCCAGGGCTGTGCAGGGCGGCCAGAGGTGGGGGTGGTTCAATCCTGTGCTGTCATCCTTTAGAAATGATTTCAATGCAATCTAAGAAAAATCAGAATAGGCTATGATTTATTTATCTAAATGCTGCTTCTTGGCGGCCTCAGGGATCCTATAAATTGCCTTGGAGAGGGGCCAGGGTAGAAGAGAAGCAGAGCAGAGCACATTCTTGTGCCCACATGGCAACCTGGTATACGCTGGAAGGTGGAGGAGTTCATGTTTGCTGTGTGCCACTACCAATTTGGCCAGAGACTTTTATTCATCAATATCCACCCCCCCCCAATCACTCATTGCCCCTAAGAATAGACAAAACACAGTTGATTCAAATATGCTGTTAGCTTTCAGGAATGTAGCCAGACCTTTGGTTTTTTTGTAAAAAGAGTAACTATACCTCTCCTAGTATGAAGCTATGATTTGACAGGTCCACAGGCTTCTTCATCTCCAGTGACAAGGGTAGGGAAGAGAGCTACTTGAGTGTTCAAACAAGTAACTGAGAGTCATACAAACCTCAGCTACTTGATGGATGACAGAATCTAATACGACAAAGTCCGGGTCCTCCTATTATATGCTGAGACTCTGATCATCGACAAGTGTGACGGTATCAGGATGTGGATTAAATCATGAGAATGGAGTCTTTAAACACAGTAGGGTCAGTTATGAGAGGAGACCCAAGGACTGGCAAGAGGGTTCTTCCGGAAGACACAAGTTCACTTCCCAAAACCTACACCAGGCAGCCACAGCCACACCAGGCAGCCACAGACACACCAGGCAGCCACAGACACACCAGGCAGCCACAGACACACCAGGCAGCCACAGACACACCAGGCAGCCACAGCTGCCTATAGCTTCAGTTCTGGGGGGGATCCGACCTCTCCGGCCTGAACTGTATAGGCACCTGCACACACACACACACACACACACACACACACACACACACACACTTTAAAATAATAAAAACTGATCTTTTTAAAAAGCGTAACCTGAGAGAATCCCTTCTCTGTTTCTTTCTTTCTCTCAAAACTCAGGAACAAGGCTCTCAGCTCCTTACCCAGATCCCACACCTTCTCCTCGGGCTTCCCAGCACTCAGATCCATGAGAAATGAATGCTTGTCATTCAAGCTACCCAATCTATGACTTTCTTTTTATATGTTAAAGATATTTGTTTATTTAGGATGGGACAGGGTGCACCCACATTCCACAGCACTCCCTGGGATTGGTTCTTCCCTTCCACAGTGAGAGACTCAAGGGCAAACTCAGGTAGTTAATTAGCTGCACTCCCCTTGACCTGCATAGCCATCCCGTCAGCCCATGGCCTTCTTACTGAGGCAGTCTGCCATGACTAAGACTTAGTTACACACCAGAGAAAACGTAAGGCCCTGCTTTACTTCCATTTTATAACGTGACAGTGACGTCAGGACCTAGAATGTGGCTCAGGGTTGACTGTTGCTTAGCATTCGGAAGACCTTCTACCTCAGCAACACATAAGAAACATTTGCAAGATCAAATTCAAGGTCCCTGTCCTAACACCTTCCCATTCTGTCATCCGTATTCTGTAGTGGGTGGTAAAGGCCAAACATTATTCTCTCTCTACTAATGCCAGTCATCCTATAGCTATTCTCTGGTCACAAGCTCTGCCCCAGGAGCCAGGACATACATGAAATAAGTGCTTCCTCCTCCAGGAAGCCTCCCAGACTAACAGTGGGAAGGAAATATGAATGATAAAACACTTAAAGCACTAGCAAAGGGAGATTAGGGGAAGAAGGAGCCTAAGCTTAGTTAGATGGTACCTCCTATTAAGGAGAGGCAGCAGCAGCTAGATGCCATGGCTGAAGCAGATAGCGCCTGGCTTCTTGTCTGATGCAGGCCCGCCCAGGCATGTCTGTCTAATGGCTTACTGCTGCTCTCCCGTTTTAACATTGGAACAAAGCCTGGGCAACATCGGTTTGTCTCTGCACAAGCTGCATTCTTTATGTTGGCTCTGATAGACAGTCTAGGTCAGCGGATTTTAAGCTGCATTGAGCCCTAAGAATTCCTTCATTGGGCCCCAGGGACCTATGGTGAGGAGGGAGCTGGTCCTTCTTTAACTCAACTGCCTTCTTCAAATTGAGTACATATAACTGATTCCAGCTTCGAGTTTAAAAGTAGTGTTCTCTCTCTCTCTCTCTCTCTCTCTCTCTCTCTCTCTGTGTGTGTGTGTGTGTGTGTGTGTGTATGTGTGTGTAGACGTAGATGCAGACATATGTTTTGAAATCAGAGAACAACAACCTTGGGTATTGTTCATCAGGACCCATGCACTTTTGTGTCCATCATCATCAGGACCCATTCACTTTTGTGTTCATCAGGAGCCATGCACTTTGTTTTTTGGGGTAGCATCTCTCAATGGCCTGGAAGTCACCAAATAGACTAGGGTGTCTGGCCAGCAAGCCCTAAGGATCTACCTGTCTCTGACTCTCCAGGTGTGAGATTACAAGAGTGCATCACTATACCTGGCACTTTTAACGTAGGTCCTGGGGATGTGAACCCAAGTCCTCCTTCTTCCAAGGCACACACTTTGCAGACTGAGCCATCTCTCCACCATGAAGCTCTGCTGCATTTCTCTCATCTTTCTTTTTCACAGTTGAAGCTCAGTGCCCCGTGCATCCCGGGGAAGTGCTCTCTCACTGAGATACTCTCCAGTTCTCTTCTCTGTGTCACAAACCCTACTCTACATGGGCCCCAAATATGTTAACTTTGGTTTGAATACTTTATTTAATGTCAAGTTCCTCTTCATTCTTCTGGGCTGGGCAGGTTCTAGGGTGTTGGAACCAAGTATTCATGAAGTGGAGGAAAGCTGTTACTCCCATAGAGCATGGAGATGGAGCCTGGGCACCTGTGCACTCTTGAAATACCATGAGGATGCTCTAGCTCGTGGGTTAGTGGGTGGGTTTGAGAGCTCCCAGACGTATATATAGGTAGATGGTTAAGGAAACCTCCAAAGAAAGGTGTGTTCCAATGTCACTGACTTTTGTCTTACTGGCCAGTATATGCCAGGATGAGACTAGAAAGGAAATCCATTCCTGACCCAGACTCTGGTTAACTTTCATCTTTGAGTAAATGTCAAAGTGATGTCTAAGCCACCATAGGACATACAGATACTTTGGTCCAGTCATGTCTCTGATTGCATGGCTTTTGATGGTCACAGAAGATGACCTATAATGTGAACTATAGCAATTTTAGAATCAATACTTTGGTTATCTCTCTTGTGGATAAAAAAACAAAGATCTGAGCTTTGGGCTTGAAGCTCCTTATTTTTGTCTACATCACTTTTTACCATTTGCTGTAAAAAATAAAATGCTTTGTCATGGAGGAAGCAGGACCATCATAAGTCAGAGTCCAGCAAGAACACACCTGTCATGGAGTGCAGTCATGGATGCCCAAGGGAAGTTCACTAGACCAAATACTCCCATAAAAGACCAGCCTTATTGGCCAAGAGCAGATCACCTTCCTTAATGTAGAAAATGGGAATCTATTGTTCCCAAGGGCTCCAAACAATGGGAAGCTCCTGAGACATGATGTCACAGAGTTGAAGTCACCAGAGACACTTCCTCCCCACAATAAACACTAGTTTGAGGCCAGGGGCTAATGCAGCTCAGTGGATAGGATACCTCCTTAGCATTCACAAAGCCCTGGGTTCAGTCTCCAGGCATGGTGGTGAATATCTGTCATCGTATCCCTCAGGAGTCAGAAAGAAAGAAAGAGCAGAAGTTCAAGGTCATCCTCATCTCTATCATAAGTGAGGCTTTGCCTCACAACAAAAACAGATCATTAATTTGTGTTGCCCCCTCCCCCGAAAGAAAATGTTCTTACAGTGTTTTGTTTCTAGTTACGTTACTCTGTTGCAAGGATCATTATCTGTGGCTTCCTAATGATCAATCCCATGTGCTGATAACAGGACATCACATGACTTTTAAAATCCACCTACCTGCACAGCCCCAGAAATTTGCAGAGGTCTAGGAAGGCAGAACAAGCCCTAGCCCTAGGTGCATGCCAGTCACCCAGCCACAGAGACTAATTGCAAGATGAATGTGACTCTGGTTGGTTCCATTAAAGTTTTCTCTGGAAATTTTGCTGGGAATGTCAGAAAAGTGAAGTTTTCCCCTTCCTCCATGATTGTGTAGATTGTGTGAAGGTAATAGCTTGGGCCCAGCTTTGCTGCTTGGCCTAGAGAAGACCAATCTGAACACCAGGAGAGAAAAGAGCCAAGGACTGGAGGTAGTTCCCATGACATCTTTGCAGTCTAGCTCTGCTAGACCCAAAGGCAGATACACAGAACCTGTACCATAGGAGCCGATGATTCTCCATTGTTCCTCTTCCTCTGAAGTGTGTGCTTGCGTGTGGAATGACTGAAGTGTCTGTCATTTTGGGACTGGTTAAACAGATTGTATTGTATCTAAAGAATGAAATCTATGAATAAATAATGAAATAACAATTAAAGGGGAACATGTGAAGCTACTTATAAATCATTGCTTTACTTAATACAGTAAAAATAATAAAATACCTGAAGGCTACACTTGGGGGACTGGATAATTCATAACAGACATTTATAAGCAATGGCAATAATGATCATACTCAGCATTTTTCTTCGGCACTGAAAGATTCCCTTCATGTGTTGCTAATTCTGAAAGAGCAAGCTGACCTTCCTTGTGCACTTCAGCGAGAAGATAAATCAGAAGAGTCACAAAACAGTATGTTGAGCTGCAAGTTCAAGGCCAACCTTGGAAACTTAGTGAAGCCTTCTGTCAAAATGAAATAGGAAGGCAGGTGGTGCATGCTTCTGATTCCAACCCTCCAGAGGCAGAGGCAGTAGGATCTCTGTGTGTTCAAGGGCAGCCTGGTCTACACAGCAAATTCCAGACCAGTAAGGATGATTAATGAAACCCTGTCTCAAAATAAATAAGTAAACTAAAGAGGGCTGGGGATAGGTAGGTCAGTGATAGAGCACTTTGTCTAGCATGCAAATAGCTCTAAATTCAATTTCCAGTACAGCAAAAGAGAGAAATAAAACAAATCAGCATGGCTGTACCAACAAAACAAACCCCACAAAAAAAAAAAAAAACCAACCTCAAAATAAAACCTAATCCACAGAAAAGACAGAAACCAACATGATACCCTGCAGCAACTCCATTCCTAGTGAGTGTCCAAAGGAACCCCAAAGAGGTTTGGCTAAAGGACCATCTGCATCCCAGGGGTCCTTCAACATTATTCACAATTACCAAGGTATGAAAACAACTCAAATGCTCACAGATGGGTGAAGAAATTATGGTATAAAGTGGGCATAGCATAGAATACTCTTCAGCCCTGTAAAGGAAGTCCTGTTTGTGACATACACCAGTGAAGCAGGTACTCAGCTCACTTTCTTCAGTCTGGGATCCTAGAGCATGGAGTGGTGCTGCTCACAGTTAGGAGGTGTCTTCCCAGCTCACTTAACTCAATCTAGTCACTGGTCACAGACACACATCATCGGGGCTGGAGAGATGGCTCAGTGATTAAGAGGACTGATTGTTCCTCCAGAGGACCTGAGTTCAATTCCCAGCATCCACATGGCAGTTAACAACTGTCTGTAATTCCAAGATCTCACACCCTTACACAGTTATACATGCAGGTAAAACACAAATTCACATAAAAATAAAAATAAATATTAAAAAAGCTTGTCTTCTGGGTGATTCTAAATCCTATCAAGTTGCCAATCAATATTAATGTCCACAGAACTGAACAGAAATCTCATCACTTGGTGGGGCTCAGCCTTCAGACTAAGACTTCTTGCCAGCTTTCCCAGTTTCTTCTTTTCTTTCTTTAATTGAAAATAGATTTGTTTCCATACAATATATCATAATCACAGTTTCCCCTCTCCCCACTCCATTTGGATCCTTTCCACCTCCCTCTCCACCCAATCCACATCCTTTCTTTCTCTCATCAGAAAACAGACAGGCATCTAAAATGGAATAAAATAGGTCCCATTTTATCCATCCATTCTGAGGAAGTGGGGATTTACAACCTCATTAGCCACTTAACTACTGTTGCTAAGCACATACATATGTCCACATGCACACACACACACACACACACACACACACACACACACACGTGTATAATCACACATACACAAGCACACACACAGAACCTGACCACCATTTACCTTGTGTCTTGCTGCCAACCTAGACTAAAGGTACTTCATTCGTCAACTATATCTCCAAATGCAACAGTTCTTCCCCCCTCCTCCTCTTTATAACCAATTATCAGCGAGTCAGCCTTAGCAAGCCTTCTCAAAGGTGTGATGTCATAGCTGTCCTCTGCTCAGAACCTATAAACGATCCCTATCTCATTTGGGGGAGGTGCTACCCCCATCTCTGGTTCCACATCTTTCTATTCTTCTCCATTTCACTTCCAGCTCCTGGACTTTAACCCTGATAGACCCAGAAACCCTCAGTGAAAATGCTGTGGTCCCCGAAGTCTCGGGGCCCATGCCTCACTCTCAGACACCTCCCTTGCAGCCTCCTCTGAACATTTATCTGCTTTTCTTGGACTCACATTTCATCATCAGTCATAAGCATATCTCATTTATCGTCTGTCATAGTTAGGTTTGTATCACTGCGACAACAATTGTGACAAAAGGCAACTTGGAGAAGAGGCTTCATTTCACTTTATAGACCATCATGACAGGAAGACAGGGCAGGAGGCCAAGGCAGGAACCTGGAAGCAGGAACTGAAGCCGAGGCCCTAGAGGGTGCTGCTTCCTGCCTTGCTTGCTATGGTTTGCTCAGCCTGCTTTCTTATAGAATCCAGAACCAGCTGCCCAGGGATGACATCACCCACAGTGAGTCAAGTTCTCTTATATTGATCATTAAGTTTTAAAAAATATTCCCATGGGCTTGCCTACAGGCCAAAGTGAAGAGATAGTTTCTCAATAAAGTTCCCTCTACCCAGATATGTCTTGGTTTGTATCAAGCTGGCAAAAGCCAATCAGCACACTTCCTGAGCCCACTTCTGGGAGGTCATGGAAATTGGCAGTTACCTAATTTCTCTGGTCCCTGCACAGGAAGCAGAGGCAGGCATATAGGATGCTTTACTCAGTAACTCCTGGTTCGTGTCTGGATTGAGTTTCTTTCCCCACACTGAAAGACATTAGATACTTTGGGTGTAATAGTAACTCATTTTTTATTGATCATGTACTATTTAATAGGCACTATGCTCTATGTTACATGAACTAACTCATTTGGTTCCTACAACTATCTAGAAGGTTACAGCATTCTCTAAATTGGGAAACTGAGGCATGGATGGGAAACCAGCTGACAGCCCAGGCTGACTACAGAACTGCACATAACTCTTGGATCTTTAGTTGGAAAGAATTTCTGCAAAGTCATTAAGAAGCAGTGAAGAAAGGTGATGCTGGGGAGATGTCTCAGTGGGAAAAGAGGGACCAGAGTTTAGACTCCCAACACCAATATAAAAGTTGCCCATAGGGGCTGGAGAGATGGCTCAGCGGTTAAGAGCACCGTCTGCTCTTCCAGAGGACCCGGGTTCAATTCCCAGCACCCACATGGCAGTTAACAACTGTCTGTAGTTCCAGTTCCAGGCAAACACCAAGGCAAATAAATAAAGTTTAAAAAAAAAAAAGTTGCCCATAATCCCAGCATGCTACTAGGTTAGCCAGAATTGTAACTCTGGCTTCAGTGAGAGGCTGTGCCTTAATATTTAAGGTAGAGAGTGATTAAAGAAGACATAGTATGTTGGCCTTGGACCGCCATATACATGCACACACATGTCCATATGTGTCAAAAAAGAAAGAAAAATACATTGAAGAACTAAACAAAATTTATTCCCTAAATTTATTTATTTTTTTCTTATGTACTTATTTTTGTTTTCCAAGACATTGAGTTTCGCTGTGTAGCCCTGGCTGTCTTGGAACCCTTTTCATAGACCAGGTTGACCTTGAACTCATAGTAATCCACCTGCCTCTGCCTCTCAAGTGCTGAGGCACGTGGCACCATGCCCAGCCCTAAGTTTATTGTTTCAGGGATTAAAAATAGCTCCCACAATGGAGAAGCCCACTCACTTACACCTGGATTCAGAGAGCAAAGAAAGCAAAGAGAGTGTGGAGTGTTGTGGTGTACCTGGTTGGAGTCAGTCAGGAGTTGGGGTTGCCGCTATGCTCAGGTGATGGCGTGGAAGCAATGACTCAGCCTCAGGGAACAAGTTGAAACAAGCAAGTTCAATTTTATTATGAAGAGGAAGACCTTAAATACGTTTTTCCCAGCTGGAGGAAAGGGCTTTGACTTGCTGGTATCTGCTGCTCTGGGTGGTGGTCTCTCATTGGTCTAGGAGTGTTGTATCTGGACTCTGCCCTCATCAAGGCCCCAGACTCAGACCCCAGGTTGGCTTATGCAGAAGTGCTTAGAAGCACATGTTCAGGCATTAGTTATCACCAGTTTGCACTGACTGAAGCCGGCCTGATCTCTAGGCCCCTTAGAAGCCCATACATTCTACAGTGCAGAATTCTAGCCCTTTCTAGCATGCACTATGAGGTCACTAATGCAATTTAGTTGAGATCAAGTAGTGTCCAAGTCTACATGGCTCCTTTACTCATGTAGACATTGTACATTTGGTTGGAGTTGAAGATGAAGGTGGTTCTTTTTGCTTTGTGAATTTATTTATTTTTATATCAAATATTTTTATATCAAATATCAAAAATATTCTTTAAGCATGTGTACAGATTTGGAATGGTGGTTCCAGCATATTCTTTCATTGGCTCCCATTCCTACTTACCAGCAACCGCAACTCCTCAGTCACAGTGAGCAGAGAGATCTGAATTCAGGTACCAGCCCTGATTTCTTGAGGTGCATCCTCTTGGCCTCACAAAAAAAAAAAAAAAAAAAAATTGTGGCCGATAAAGCTGAACCTATAAAAATCATGATTTTTCTTGACTATGGTTTTGTAGGAGAGATAAACTTTGCAAGTAGAGGTTCCCTTACCTGTCAAGAGCTTGCTCATACTGCAGAGTTTTGAAAGAAGGCAAGCTGAGTCAGCAATTCCAACCAGAGTGCTTATTCGTCTGAAGTCATAGGACCTTCCACTCACAATTAGACATCATAATAGAACTATTAAAAGAACTCTGATTCACTAATTTGTTGCTTCTTCTTCCTTGTGAGGCTCTCTGGGAAAGATGCCCACTCAAATGGCTTCTTTAGCCATCTTCCTGAACCTTTCCAGCCCTTCCAACCAACTTCTTAAGTACCTCATAATGGGTCCAGGAGGTTGCTAAATTCATTTATAACATGTCAGAAGTAAAAAAAATTTGTACTACTGATAGACTCATAACACAGTGTAGGACCATCTCAGGAGGCTTTGTGTACTGACAGACTATTGCATAGTGTAGGGTCATCTCAGAAGGTTCCTCATGGACTCAATAGTTATGTTTATTTATGAGCTTTTTGCTAACATTACAACACATGTTAGAAGGCAGCCGTGCTGGTCCAGCCTGATGACAAGTATTTGATCTTGACTTTGCTTGTACTTTGTCATGTAACTATATCAATGTATCATCTTTCAGCTCTAAAATAATTTCTCATCAGTAAAGCTAATCATCAACAATAATGGTTACTTCACTTCCTGTAGATCTGAAGTGAAGGGGCCAGGAACTCAATAGAGTTTAGTAAACATGGGAGAGTTCCTGTTGTCAAGTGGAGGGTGGGGGGTGGTCAGAAAACAGAATGCTCACAGCATGAGCTACCTACATCCTGGAAAGATGTTTGAACAGTATTGGGAACCAAGATGTTAATCTCCATGGTCAACTACACAGACTTTACAATCACCAACGAGACACACGTCTGGGTTTATCTATGAAGATGCTTTCATAGAAGTTCAACTGTAGAGGGAAGACCCAGCTTGAATATGGATCGGGGCCTCAGACTGCATACAGAGGAGAGAATGGACAGAGTACCGGCATTCATCTCTGCTTTGTGAATGCAGATGTCATTGAAGATCAGCCTCTTCATGTTCCTGGGCACGGCTGCCTCAAACTGTGATCTAGAAAAAAATTTGCTTTTGTTAGTGTGTGGTTTATAAGAAGTCAATCCTGCCCCCTGCCCCTCACTCACTGCCTGTAGCCAACCTCACACTGCATGGAGTAGAAATGAATATCTACCTTGAGATTCTTTGCTCTAGCACTTCAGAGACTGCTCCAGTCTTCACAGATTCTGTGGCACAGGACTTTTTGGGGGACGCTGGAATCCTTTGAGATAAAGAATACACTGAGCCTGAGCAGAACTAATGAAGTGTTCTAGTTTAAAAACCAAGGCGCCCCTGGGAGCCACAGAAGCCAGCGGCTGCATTCTTCAGCTTGACAGGAGCCATTTGACAAAGGGGTTCTCTTGGAGAACAAATTCTTCCTGAACATTCTTTCTGGTTCTTTGTTGGGGGCCTTCTCATGGTGTCTGAGTGCTTTCTGGAGGTCGCTGCTGAAGATAGTTTCTCAGACTTGTAGCTCAGACTGTCGTATTCCAAAAACACGGAGCTCCTTTATACTTCCTGGTAGGACCCACACAAAAGTACCCAGGACTTCTGACCTGCCTGCCAGTCCCCTTTCATCCTGGTTTTCCTACGCAAGAGCCTGGAGGCTCCAGAATGATGGACCAGAAAGCCTTATCAAAGACACATCTGTTAAGGATACTTATTACTGAGTGGAATGATTTTTATACGACTAAGTTAAATTGAGTGATTTAAATAACTATTGTAGGGCCAGTGAGTTGGTCCAGTGGGTAAAGACGCTTGTTGCCGAGTCTAGTGAGCCAAATTCGATCCTTGGTACTCACATGACGGGAGCAGATAACTACCCGCAAAGTTTCCCTCTGGCTTCCACATGCTTGCTAGAGCAGCATGCTCACATATATATATACAGATACATATACAAGAAATAAATGTAAAAAGCAAACAAAAAAAAAGGTATTACTGTCTCGAAAATGGAGTCTCTACTCCAATGTATGAATGTGAGGTTTATTTATTTTTTAAACAGGACTGAGCAATTATTTGTAGAAATTAACAACAACAAATACATATTTTTCAAATAAAGTCAGTGTATAAAAAGGAACTGATTTTAAAAATTGGAAATAATATTACATTATTTGGAATTAAATATTAGTCAAAGACAGAGGTGAGCATAGTCCTGGAGGGATCCACACAGATGATGGCACAGGCAAGACGGCAACGCTGAGAAAGAAGATTTGAGTCATGACTGAGAGACTCTACAGTCAATCTAATAGAAGGTTCCGTGGCCAAAGTGATAAAAGCAAATATGAAGAAACAACATTTAAGGAGAAAAATGGACAAGAATTTTTAAGAATTGAAGACATCAAATCCCAAACAGGAGAAAATTCTGGTCCACATTGTTGGAGGCTAGGACACTGTCAATGCCATCTAGCATCATCATCAACAGCTAGATTATTGTTCAAGCTGCTGTAGGATAATAATCCCCAACCTTCCCACCTCGTTACATGGAGCTTCAGCTCAGTTCATAGGGGAGGCACATGGAAGACACACATCTGGAAGTGCTCCCTTCACAGACCCATCAAAGGAGTAACCGGAAATAAAGAGTCTACTTAACTGCAGCTCAGACAACAGTGCCATGAGGCAGACACAGTTTTCAGCCCACTTCACAATACAGAAGCTGAGGTACAGGAAGATGAAGTTCTCAGAGCTCGTGAGAACCAGGGTGCGAGTCAGGCAATCTGGAGATGCCAAATGAAAGAAACAGACAAGAAGCTGAGGAAAATACATGGGTATGATTTAGTTAGCCATAGACTATACTAATTGAACGCCAGAATAGAAAGGTAAGGAGCCAAACTATGCCTCAAGGTATGTTTAGGGAGACAGCAGTAGGTTTTTTGTTAATTTTGTCACACAACTATTAAAAATTATATAGTCCTTTACCCTATATAATTCTAACCAGGTTAGAATTCCAGTTAGAAGAGCATTATGGGGATTGGGGAGATGTCTTCGTGATTAAGAGCAGGAGCACTCATACACATAAAATAAATAATTAAATCTTAAAATAACAAAAGGCATTCTGAAAGCAATCCATCTTAAATCTTAGAAGGTAGAGATGCTAAGATAGCCAAGTGCTAAATGCTAATAATTTCTAGAACACAATTGGGAAAAGACTCAACGTTAAATGAATAGTTTTCCATTTACAGGAGTTAGAAAAGTCTTCCTGCTGGAGGTCATTTCTACAATGCTATTTATTATAAATATTCACTCTGTGTGTCGGGGGGGATCAGAATACAACTTTCCTGAACATGGTGTCTCATTCATCTTCTGTCTTCGCTCCCATCCCCCTGTAGGAATTCTGGGATTACAGAGGGGGCCTCTGCATCAGGCTTTTAAAAGTGTGGGATCTGGTGACCCAGATTGCACAGTCAGGCTCATCAACTGAGATGTCTGCCTAGCCCCAGATAAGCTTCAAAGTGTAGTACCCAGACTACTATACTAACCATGGAAATAGCTTTTATTGTCTATGCACTAAATGTGAAGCCAAACTGTAATTCTTTTTAATGATCAGCATCATGGATTCCTGGTTATGAATTTGAGGAGATACATTTTCTTTTTTAGGTTTCTGTGGGAAGTGTGTTTTTTAGTAGTAACACCATATTCTCCTTAACCACCTGCAAATTGAGATTTTCAGGCTTCCAGCACCTCACGATAGGGTAGTGGAGTGGTGATCAGGGTGGTGTATGAAATCTACACCCTAAGACAACCTCCTTGACAGTTATAAAGCCTTGACACCTCTTTTGCACAACTTCCTGTAATTCTTATCTTTTCTCAATATCTATAATTTGTTATTTCAAGAATGTTATATAAATGGATGCAGACAGTATGCATCAGTTTCCTTCCTAGCTTTTCCCTATTGTTCCATTTTTAATATTTCATTTCTCTTTCTTTATCTCTTTATTTATTTCTTGAGCCCTTTTTCTGGGTATGGTCTACCACTTAAAAAAAAATCTATTTGTTCTCTGGAGGACAACTGAATAGATTCCATCAGGGCTGGAATAACACCCCTATGAACATTCACATACCTGTTTCTTTAAGGCCATAACTTTTATTCATCTGACCAATGCCCAGGGGCACAAATGCCTATTCATATGGAAAATATATGTTTCTTATTTTGAAATAAACTGTCAAACAGTTTTCTAGGGTGGCTGTAGCATTTAGCATTCCTGGCAGAGATGTACAAATGATGAGTTTCTCTGCATTCTTATTGTTATTTGATTTAGTATAGTCAGTTTCTAAAATGCCCATCATTGAAATATATGTATATATATATATATATATATATGTATGTATATATATATATATCAGAGAGAGAGAGAGAGAGAGAGAAAACTGTCTCATTGTGGTTTGGTTTCCTCAATGGTTAATGTTGGACATTGTGTGTGTGTGTGTGTGTGTGTGTGTGTGTGTGTATGTGGTATGTATGTGGTATGTGTGTGTGGTGTGGTTGTATGTGTGTGTGATGTGTGTGTGCTATGTGGTGTGTGTGTATGCGGTTTGTTGCAGTATGTGTATATGTGTGTGGTATGTGTGTGTGTGTATGTGTGTGGTGTATGGTATGTGTGTGTGTGTGATGTGGTGTGGTGTGTGTCTCATTTTTGTATTCTCTTCAGTGAAGTGTCTTTTGAACCTTTTAACTGTACTGTGTAGACTTACTGTTAAACTTTGGAAATTCTGTATTCCAGACACACTTATTATAGGATGTGTATTTTTCAAACATTCCATTTCAGTTTGTGGGTTATCTTTCATTCATAAGAGGGTCCTTTCCAGAATACAGTTTTTGTTTTGTTTTTAATATGGAGAAGGTGCAATCAATAAGTTTTGCTTCTATGGATTTTGCTTGGTGTCAAATCTGAGAGTTTTCTTCCCACCTCAGCTTTTGGTGCCTTTTCCTGTGTGTTCCCATTTACAGTGAATGGTTTCATAAACAGTTTTGCAGTTAAGTCCATGATATATCCTGGACTGACTTTTTTACAAACTGTAAAGTCTAGGTCAAAGGTCCATTTTACTCTATGTCCCTCCTCCCTCCCTCCCTCTTCTCAAACTCCTTTTCCCTTATTTAGTCTCTTTTAATTTTGCTCTGATTTTTGCCTATGTACCCACTTCGTTTGTTTTGTGGAAAAGCCATCCTTCTTCACTGGCTTTTGCTTGATGAACACCCCTTAAGCATACTTGTATGAATCTAGCTGTTTACTCCACACGGATACCCCAGTTCAATTGCCTTAGCTATATGCCTTAAAATCAAGAAGAATATCTCCTTCCATATTGTTCTTTCAGCTTATTACTTATTCACCTTCTTCTGCCTTTTCATATAAGTTTCAAAATGACCTTAGGTGACCTTAGTCCATCTATAAAAGGTCTTGATGGTATTTTCATGGGAGAAGCAGGAAGTCTATATACCAAATTGGAGTAATAAAAATATGAATTATGCTGATCCTTCTGGCCTACCAACACTGTATGACTCGACTTATTCAGATCCTCTTTGGTTTCTTTCTTGAGCCCTATAATTTATAGCATATTGATAACATACATATTTTGTTAGATTTATACTTAAATAATTAAGTTGTAGGTGGAAAATATGAATGGAATTGCGTTTGAAAGTTTCCATTACCACTGAGTGTGTAAAAAATCAATTGATTTTGAATGTGGGTCTTATGTCCTAGAAACCTGTCCAACTCACTTACATACATCAGGGTCTTTGTGTTGTTATTTTCATTCTTTCTGTAGCTTTGGATTCTCTAGGTACACAATCATGTCACCTGAGTTTTAAAATAGCTTTTACTTTCTGCTCAGCACATTGTTTGGGGGGGGGGTTCAACCTGACACAGCCTAGACTCAGCGGGGAGAGAGTCTTAGTGGGAATTATCTACATCAGGCTGGCCAGCAGGCAGGTCTGTGGGGCACTGTCTTGATTGTTAATGAAGGTGGGATTATCTGCCCTGAATATGGATGGCATCATTTCATGGGCTGGGGACTGAACTGTAAAAGTAAAGAAAGCTGGCCCCGGGGGGGGGGGGGGTGACAGAAAAAGGGCAATGGGCAGCATGCATGCATCCATCTTCTGCTGCTCCTTTTCTTCTTCTCTTTCCTTTTCTATTGTTTTTTTTGTTTGTTTTTTGTTTTGGTTGTTGTTTTGAGATAAGGTTTCTCTGTAGGCCAGAGATGCCTTGAACTCACAGAGATCTGCCTGACTAAATTTCTTGAATTCCTGCCTTGATGGGCTGTAAACTGGTCTTGTAACCACATAAACCATTTCCTCCTCTACGTTTTCTTTGGTCAGGGCATTGTATCACAGGAATATGGATGGAAATAAAACAGAGACATTGTTGGGAATCAAACTTGGGGGCATCTGTATGCTGAGCAAGTGCTTTACCATGAGCTATATTCCCAGGGTATACATTTTTGAAAATCAAGTTCTCTGTTCCTTTCCAGATTTACAGGTATAGCCAGGTGGTGGTGGCTCATGCCTTTAATCCCAGCACTTGAGGGACAGAGACAGGCTGATCTCTGTGAGTTTGAGGCTAGCCTGATCTACAGAGAGAGTTCCATGGCAGGCTCCAAGTCCATTCATATTTTTAAAAATTAAATTAATTTATTTTATTATTTTAAATATATAGGTAGGTATTTTGGAGCTTTTGTTATTGTTTTGTTTTTGTTTTTGGCTGCATGCATGCATGTGCACCACATGAGTGCACCTGAAGAGGGATTCAGATCCTCTGGGACTGGAGTTACAAACATTTGCAAGCTGTCATGTGGGTGCTGGGAATTAAAACTGGATCCTCCACAAGAGCGACATGTACTCTTGACTGCTAAAATGAATCTTCAGCCCCAGTTCACATCCTTGAAGATGAGAGAGAGAGAGAGAGAGAGAGAGAGAGAGAGAGAGAGAGAGAGAGAGAGAGAATATTAAATATATGGTGTGGGAAAAGAGAATATAACTATGAATATAGTGTAGATTCTAAATCTCTTAACTAAATATCTGTCAGACATTTATTATATGCAAATAATTAATTAGAAAACCCAGATGAAGCCAATATGTTTATAGAAGAACATGACCTCTTAGAATCACCCAGGGCCTGTCTGATAAATGTCCCTTAGGCAGCTGAGTAACAGGGGTTTCCTACTCCAAAATGAAACAAAAGGCAGTAAGGCACCTCTAAAATTAATCTACAGGAAGTTGCTGCCTCCCTCGGGCTGGAGAAGGCCAGGTGTCTGCTGGTATCTTAGTGAAGAATCGGGGTCCTGGTATGGATCCAATTTATGGAGAAGAGAAAGA
Source organism: Sigmodon hispidus (assembly GCA_004025045.1). Taxonomy (NCBI): domain Eukaryota; kingdom Metazoa; phylum Chordata; class Mammalia; order Rodentia; family Cricetidae; genus Sigmodon; species Sigmodon hispidus. The sequence goes on along the minus strand of PVIH01014539.1, from coordinate 1,137 downwards.
GAGCCAAGGCATGGGCGATGCTGTTTACTGGGGGTTGGACTCAAGTCGATACCTTCAGGACTAGAGTTAGAGACGGGGAACAAGGACCAGAGATTGGTGTTCCCCTCTTCCTTTTCCACTGGTCTTTTGGTGTCACGAACTGTTGACCCTAGGAAGCTGTTTGAAGAGAGGGAAGATCTGGGAAATCCACTTTCAGCAGGAAGACAGAGAAATGATCGGAGAGCAAACAGGAAAGAAAAATTCACTCAAGAGACTAGAACAGTGGTCCCCAGCCTTCCTAATGCTATGGCCCTTTAATACAGTTCCTCAAGATGTGATGGCCCACAACCATAAAATTACATCTGTTACCATTCCATACTGGTAATCTTGCTACTGCTGTGAATCATCATGTAAATATCTTTGTTTTACATTGGTCTTAAGTGACCCCTGTGAAAGATCGTTCAACCCTTGAAGGGGTCATGAACCACACTGTGAGAAACACTGGGCTAGGGAGATAAATCAGTCTGGAAAGTGCCATGCGCCTACCTTTCCCTGTGTCTCCTGGAGACAGTCTCCTCCTCACAGTTAAATGACGTTTTTCCTATAATGCTAGGACATTGTTTCATGAAACGTATATACATGCAACCCAATTTCATCAGAATGAAAGAGAAAGAACATTCTCAATGGACCCAGGAAGGTGATGACTCTGGTGTAACATGACATGATTAAGAATTATTTACACTTAAGTATTTTTCTCTCTGTGTGTGTATGGGGTGAGCCAGTGAATGTGTGGGCACACACAGTGCACGTTGAGTTCTGAGGATAATTTGCAGGAGCTGGTTCTTTCCTTGCATCATGTAGGTCCTGGCTATGAACTTAGGCTCTTGGTCTGGGTGGTAAGTACCCTTACCCACTAAAGCTCTGTGCTGGACTCAAAAGGTTCCACAGAGCCCTGGTAAGTGATGGGTAGAAAGGAGCCTCGGTTTTGTTCCCTAATGGTCTCTCCTCAGTCCATCTAAGCCTGGCTGTGATTGTCACCTTGTCAAACTGAGGGGACCGTTTTTACTTCAGTTTCTTGGCAACTGACACAGAGCCCTCCCTCCCCACTTCCCTCTCCTCCTTCCCCCCACTTCCTCCCACACTTCCCTCTCCTCCTTC